>JAJLTV010000086.1:0-55468 GCA_030568405.1 Myxozyma monticola | reverse complement strand
AAGAGGCAGTGGTGAGTGAAGAGAAAAAAAGAGGGCGGGAGAGGGCGGGAGGCCGGCATTTTATAGTCAGATCGGGGGGAGTTGATCAACTTAATCAGTTGACTCAGTTGGCGCGCGTGGCGCGGTGCGACGCGTCGAACGCGACACGGCGCAGCCAATCAGAGCGTGGCGTGGGTAATTTAACGATGACGTGGGTGGCAATTGCGTCATCGCGCAGCGCCTGGCTCAGAGCCAGAGGGGCTTGAACCGCAGAACCGGGATGTTGACCTCACGATATCACGTAATCCGGAGGTGTTGGCGTCGTCAGAAGCAGTAATTTCGGGTAATAAAATAAAGCGGCAGATAAGAACAACAAAACATCGGCGCCAGGAGATTTGCAGATCAGACGGTTCGCGCGCTGGAGCGTGGTAAACATGGGTTGTTTTGAGGCAGAACACCCGAAATCGCACTTTTCGACCCTTGATCCTGCCGCCAATTTTGGTCGTATTGCGATAATTCTTTGACGACAATATTCTCCCAATTCGGCTCTATCCATTAATGTAATTTAATAAGCAAGCCAAGGCTGATTTGATAACGGATCAGCTCTCTGAAAACACGAAACTGCGCGTCGCACGCGTTGTTTACAAGCTGCCCACCACATGCCCGAACCCTGGTTTGTTGATGCGATCGCGCTCTCTTCGACGCTGCCTCCAGCCGATTCCCACTTTTTCCGTCCTCGCCGCCCGTGGTTTGACTGTTAATAGGCGGGAGCGGTCGACCCGAAATGGAAGTACCGTTTGAGGCCGCCCTCCGCCTCAGTACGTGCCCGCATCAGCAACTTGTTAATGCCATTGAACTCATCGACGCTTGCTTGATCTCGGATATTTTTGACTATTGTGCAGAGTCAGGGCATGGAAGTAGACATATTAAACTGGTTTGGTATGTGGTAGGTAAATCGCTGCGTTTCCATCCACGCACATGCTTCGACACGCGACCAACGGAGATACTTCACTTTCGCACACCACCATGATCCGACTGATATTTCTGCGATGAGAGCTCGAACTTGATGAGCAAGAAGAATATTTAATGTAAGTTATTATTGTCATGCGTACTATTCCTAACAACCACCATCCCAATCATTCCTAGCTAATCCCTCAACCCTCTCTCCAACCTCTCTCCAACCTGACTTCTTGACGACCAGTATGCAACACTCTCCCGATGACCGCCGATGAAATAAACGTAACCGATTTCGCACTGAGTCGGCGTAGATAATCACAGAATGATCAAAATATATGAAGTTGTTGTCGATAGTCGTGGCGACGCGTCCTGGTAATGCGGCCGTTTGCAGCGCCGATGGTGCGTGATGGTGCGTGATGATGTATGGTGATTCGTGGCGACGGTATGCGGTCGAATAGTAGCAGCGGCTGATGAGCAAATGAAAGTGCAAACTCGTAACGTCGTAGAATAAATAAGATCCTTGCATAAAACTCGGAAAAGCGCAAACGGGAGACGAAACAGTGAAACGCGATGATCAAACGGACTGCAAAACGAAGCAAGACAGGCATCTCTATAACTTGGTTAGTTTGAGCTTGAGAAACAGAGATCGAGGGTTAACTACCGGAGGCGTCGCAAGACGGATGTAAATGGTAGCAGACGTTACGAGTCCTTACAGAGGAGAGCACAAATTCAAACACACCCATATCCCAGAATACCATAACAACGCTAACACTGGCAGCCAGCGGGCCATCACAACAGCTGCATCACGATCAACGGCTGACGCTAACCCACAGTATCGGGTGTCGCTCAAGTCCGCACCGTAAATACAGCAGTGTGATAGCCCTAGAAGACACTTCCAGATGACCGTTCGCAAGAACCTGCACCGCGATCAACGGGGCGACACTAACCCACAGCATCGGGCTTCGCTCGCTCCGCACCGCGGTACAGGCCAGGACGGCCCACAGAATAGAAACAAATCAAAATCAAAATGTAGATCAATCAAAGCTTTTCCAGTGTGCTCTCCTCTGTTGATTTCGCGTGTCGTGCAAGGTAGGTGTAGTTGTCCATAGCGGCGGTCGTCGTCACGTCAACAAAGATCGAATCGACGGGATCATGGCTTGCGCAGTGCCTCGATTGAAAATATCGCCGACATGGATGAAAGATGCGGATGTCATCTTCAGAGAGCAGTAAGAACGTGCAATTAAGTCGTCTTGGAGTCGCGAGTCCGTGGTCATCCTAGATATATGGCTTCGATACATGTTGTGAAGTGTTGTGAAGTGAACTACGAGGGCGCCGGTCGGCGCGGTCAACTTCCCACTACAGGGTTGGGGGTTTTCTCGAAAACGACGAACATGGCCTCATAGAAATTCGCCGGATCAGATTGATTGTCCTGACCACACGAATGATCAATTGCGCATCGCAGGACTAGCCTGATAATTCATCAGGCACGTAATAACTAGTACATTTATTCCGCTTGCAGAATCTAACATGTTCTATACAAATGTCCAAATCGGCCTGGGAACTTCCAAACTATCCAGACCCCGATCAATGTTGAGAACCACGCACGGAACTGGCCGTTGATTCACAATTTTCGCTAAACAGTAGTTAGTTCCTACTCTAAAGAAATCACAGCCATAGTGCAACCAAACTCACTGTAGCAACTAATCCGATAGTAATCTGCAATCTGGTATACTATCCAACGGGAAAAAGACTCCGCCTTCGCCGTGTCAGGAGCAATCTCGATTTCCTTCTCCAGCAGAAACTGATCAGGATTCTCCAAAATAGGCACCGAGTTAAGATCCTTAACACCGCTTTTTGATTCCGCGTTGTTCTTCAATACCGGCGCTAAAATCTCCCCGCGCCGAGCTAATGCCGCGCGCATAATAGCCTCTTTATTCACAACTTCTACCAGTTCGGCGGCCTCAGGTGCAGAAGATTTCGCAACAACAGGCGCCGACACAACAAATTCACGTATATCTTCTTCAATTCCCTTAAGAAACGGTTGAGTCAAATGCCCTCTCTTGACTCGTTCTTTCAGGGTCTTTGAAATATGCGGCTCCGACCGCTCGATTCCCTCCGCTCTGCGACGCCGCCGTTCTTCGTCAAATGTCTCCGACACGGTGGTTTGTGACGCGAGATATGAGGTCAGGTCGCGGTCAATTCGGCGGATTGCGTAGTGAGGAGTCGGAAGGTAGTCTTGAGGCGTCGGCGGAACCGCATGCGGATTGTATAGCATACGTGCTAGTCTATTAATATCAATTACACAACAAATGTGTCAACGCATAGAACTCATACCATTCTCCAACCGCCGCACATGTCTCGTCCCTTGCACAGTTCGTCTACCCGCGGTACTTATCCGTGCCGCAGCCTGTCGCGCTCTGAAATTGACAACGCTACCCTGCGGTGTTGAAACTATAGTACTTGGAGCTCGAGGTACCCTCCGAGTAGACGAGCCAATTGGAATCTGTGCAACAGACCCAGTATCAGAGTCCACCAAGTCCGTCGAGAGCACATCTGAAGTCGCGTCTGACTCGTACGCGGTCTCTTGAAAGCGACGTTGAGCGAGCGGGGAATTCAAGTACGGGCCAGACTGAGTACGACGCGGCAGAGAAGCTGGCGACTGCGACGGAGTCGACGCGCGAGGTGTCGAATGAGACGGAGAGCCTACAATTGACGACTGCGAGGAACGGTGGGGTGTATCGGAGATTGAGGAATCGCTGATTGCGCGTAGTAAGGCTTGCAGGTTCTCCTCGGTGAGAGGAAACGGAGCCGTGTGATCGTCCACAAACGACATGACTGGTATTCAAAGAGCCAAAACCAACCTGATAAATCTATAAAGCGCAAAGGAAATTATATACAGCCTCTATATGACCTTTATAGCTGACGTGTCGAGGGCCACACACATCCCCACGATGCGCGCACCTTTCCGGTGCAGGACGTGCCGAGGGTTGGGGCTCAACTTCCCAATTGGGATCAATTGATCAGCTTCCGGCACTGAAAGAATTGGAGTGCGTTTATTGAGCCATCTACAAAAGGAGTGCATCATTCAAGCAAATGCACCTGCTGACATGCGTGTAAAATAGCTACAAATGGCACTCAGCAAAAGGGTTAGGCCAATGCATTGCGTGTGTAATTATGTGCATTGTACAAACTCTTCTATTCAACCGGCCGCCGTATTTGTCGTTCATATTTTATTGTTCGCTAACTATCCCGTACCCAAAGTTCTAAGCCTCAGTCTCACCGCCAGCCACAACAGCAGCAGCAGCCAGGGCAGACGCGTTCGCAGTCCGCGCAGTAAGCATATGTGCCAGAACCTGGCTCGTTCGGAAACTAAGTCCCTTCGTCCGCTCAATAACCTGTTGGTATACGCTCTGTGGCGGATGGTTCATGATCACTGTGCCCTCCGAGAAATCAATCTTGGCATCAACCCGGGTGTCGCGGATCAAGTTGACGATCCACTTCTCGCCTTCCTCGTCAGACAGGTTCAGACGAGCTGAGAGATCCTTGATGTCGATACGCTGGTGAATCTGGCAGTACAGCTCAGAGACGAGGTGACGCGCAGACTCAAGGAACACATCCGCAGAGCCAACAAGGAACGGGTCAGTACGGACGACGGCAGCAGACTCGGCCAGTTTGGCCTGAGCCTCCTCAAAGTCGAAATCAACGTAGAGGGCGTAGACGAACTCGGTGATGGGGTCGGAGTACTCATACCGCTCCTGGCGGATAACACGAATAAGCTCGCGAATCTGCTTCTGGTAGATGGCGTACGAAGCCGAACGACCGGCACCACCGGTCTTGCGGGTAGCGCGGGACGCAAGGACGGCAACCGTGACGTAGCGAAGGATCCGGGGGGTAGCCGTCTGGATGGCGTTGATGTAGGCGGGTGAGAGGAAGAGCTCGGTGAGCTTCTCGCGGCCGGCGTCGGAGTTGAAGAAAAAGAACAGAGCCCAGTGGATGAGCCAAGCACGGTGGTTGAGCTGGACGAGCGGGTCGGTGAAAGCTTTGGCATCGATCTGTTCCCGCAGGGCAGCGAGCTCCTCAACAGCATTGTCCCACTGGACAGTCATGATCTCGCAAGCCAGCTTACCCCAGGTAGCTGACATCACAAGGTCGGCATCGCTCGACTGGTTATCTGTTAGTATCATACGGGTCACGTTGAACCGGGTTAGAGGTAATACTTACTAGTGACCGGAAATGGAACAACAGGTCGGCAGCTTCACTGTAGTTTCCGCAGTTGTACTGGAATTGACCATAGTGGTATAGAATATCGACATCGTTCGCAGTGACCTATAATTGCCGTCAGTAAGATGCACTATCGTGTAATCCACACTCGTCAATCATACTCCGTGGTTCTCCTTAACGTATGCCAGATTCAGGGCCCGATCGGCTCTCATCGCCGCCACAACCTCCGGGTTCCGCATAACCTCGAGCACTTTTGTAGCATCCTTCTCAAACTGCTCCAGCTTCTGAAGCACAGTCGCGCGTCGCTCGGAAATCTCAGCAGGCACGACCGCGTCTTCTCCGTTGATCTTCTTGAACGCGGCCGACACGTAGTCGGTCATATTAGTGTCCTTCATGACATCGAACTTCGCTGCCTGCAAAACATCTTCCGGGTACAGCTTCTGCTCTGAAATATGCTCCAGAAGCGCAAAGATCAGCAGCCGGTCGAGGTACGGCAGGATCCGCGGCACGAGGTCGAACGAGCTTTCGCTGGAAGCCATTGTCTGATGTATGTATGTATGGAGGCGAGTGACAAAACAAAAACAGCAATAAATATCAGTATACAAGCAATTTCTCAATTAAACGTGAATCAAGAAGTATGCAAAACTGCTGATCTGAGAAGCATACAAACCGCAATACTGTACTGCTCTTCAAGCAAAAAATTTCACGTACAAGATTTGTCCAGGAGAGCCTGAGGCGCGGTTAGGTTCCAGCCACATGTGGCGTCTTTGGGGTTAGTGGCAGAGTTTCTTGCAGTTCTCGAAAAAGATATCGGAATTTGTTTGCACGACTACTTCGAATTGCAACATAGCGAGACTGTGCATATTACAGGCAAGCCATTTCCTATTGACCGACTTGGATTGTTAATACGATACTGGAGCGGTACTGGTGTCAGTAACTCGACAGTGCGATCCTCCGTTGAACTAGTTCACGCACTTGCGAAATCTTTGGTCTCTCACCCAGCACGACAATTTGTGCAATACACAGCTTCAATATGTCCATGCGAAGCATTTCACGCTCTATTCTGAGTAATTCCGCTTACCACGGAACACGCTCTTTTCTCCTCCCCCGGGCCGCGGTCCGTTTCAACTCCACCGCCGCGCCTGATAACGAGAATGCGTCAGCGAAAGCTCATACCGGCCCCAGGAAGAAACCACGGAATGTACCTGCGGCACAAGCGACTGTGATAGAATACGAATACAGTCCAAAGAGTGGTCATAGTCATGGATTTTATCACGTTAAGCGAACTGCGTCCGGTAACTTGCCTCTGTATCGTGATCTCGCGAACAAAAAAAATAAAACCCCGGAGGTTACAGTTATTTCAGGAATTACCGGCGACGCTTATGTCAGTATTATCAAGTATGGTACAGATTATTTTGGTCGACATACTGACGTGGTTTTCTAGAAATTAAAGAAAGACCTCCTGGAGGCAATAGACTGCAAGCCAGAAAGAATCACGGTCGATCCAACTAACAACCATATCACTATAAGGGGTCCATACTTTGTTAGGATTCGGGATGTTCTTGCCTGTGTTTTTTGATTGAGTATGCCGGTGAGCCGTGGTACGCTGAAGGATTAGTTATGTAACGGACGATGTGGCTTTCGGAATCGCCATTTGTATATATGCCAAAGTTTCTCCACCAATAAGTGATCCTTTTTCAATTTCGCAATGCCATCCATGCGTTAACTTATTATCAATTCAGAGTTCAATTCATCTGAGATAAATATCAGCGATGTAGAATTGCGACAGCTCCTTGCATTTAGTTCATAAAAGTACAAAAAACAGAAGACAAGACGTATCTATGCGCGCAAAAACTGCAACCCAAGCCGGCAGAGCAAACAGAAAACAAACAACCCAATCTAGAACTTAACTGGTACTCAGAACTTTCCAAATCAAGAGTCGTTCACTATATGTTGCCCTGAGCAGCAGCTGCCTTTGTCTGGGCGTCGATATCGACAGCCTCCCACGGATACGCAATCCAGATGTCCTCGACCGTCTCGGCGGCAATGTACCGTCCCTCGTCCATCATGTCCTTCGGAAGATGCGCACGCTTGGGCTTGTCCTTGTTATGCAGCACAAAGACAAAGAAGCGCGTGACCTCGTCCGAGCGGCCGAGTTTCTCAGCCTGGATCTTGACGTCCTTAGCCAGCTCCGAGATGGCGTAATGCAGCGTCGTGCGCGTGTCATCAACCTCGTCGACGACAAGGATGTTCTTGCCAATCAAGTTCAGGGCATGTGACTCGAGCGTGTTGAAATCCAGCCACTGTGTCCGAATAACCTCGACTCCGAGCTCTTCCTGGCTCGGCAGACCATCTGCCTCAGCCTGAACTTCAGCGGCCTCGGTGGCGGCATCCGCAGCCTTCTCCTCGTCGGTCTTCTCGACCGTGCCGATCTCCTCGTAAAGCGAGAGCCCGATGGCCTGGATAGGGATATTCTTCGCGCCGGGGTCCTTGAGGAAAGTGCGCAGGATGCGCGCGGGAATGAAACCACCGCCGCCGATGGCGACCATCAGGTCGGGCTTGAAGGCCTTGATGGCCGGCGCCGAGCGCTGGCAGAGTTTGTGGACGTACTCGTAGGAGATGAAGAGCTTGTCGGACATGGCGGACACAGGGAATTGAGCAGGGGGTGGGATACTGGGACTCGAAGACCGGGAGCTGGTCGAGGACTGCGATAGCGACGGGATATCACAAAAAAATATATTTTCTGTCACGATAGAATATCTCGACGTTGTAGTGCGCTAAACTCACAAGGCCGCGCTCCTTTGAATTTAGTGGGCATCGCTCTGCCTGCACAGACCTCGGGGGAACTCGAGCCGCAGGGACTTACTTTGACCCGGACAAGCCCGATCGGCCCAGAATCTGTTTGCATATCTCCCATGAAGAACGTATACAAAAGAGCCAAGTGTTAAGTTTTTAACAGAATTTACTGAGCTTAATGAGAGCTATTCAGCTACATCTATTCAGTATTTTATATCCGCATTAATACGCAGCAGAGTCCTATAGATCAACACAGCAGCATCAACAAACCAGACATAGCCAGGCCTCCCAGCTCCATCGAATTATGTACCCGTCCCGCGACTATACCCATTTGATATTTCCAGCAATAAAAAACCAGTAACCCCGTGTCTATACCCATAAAACAATTAACAAACCCAGACTTCAAGCCCTAGACAGCTGGACTCTCAGTACGAAATCATATATACACCGACCGCGCCAGCAAGCTGCTGCGAACTGACTGCCTCGTTTGTGCCCATCTGCGCGAACCCATGGTACGGCATTCCGACAAAGAGGTATCCCATCTGTCCGGCTGCTGAGACAGCAGAGGTCGTGACTGCAGCCATTGACTTGCCGAAATAGGACTCAATCTGACCGTTCCACTTATTTCCCTTGGTAGTCGGTCGAACCCGGATAATTGGCGTCGAGAAAAGAGGCGAAACATCATCTTCGTCGTCGTCGTTGTCAAGCTCGGTTGAATAAGCGGAACTTGGAAGCACATCAAAGTCGCGGTAAGACTGTGCCGCCATACCACTTGCCTTGAAATCCATCATGGCTGACACAACATTGTCAATCTGCAAGCTCCACACCGCGCCAGCACCATTCTCCGCAAACGGAGACGAGATGAAGACCGTATTATCAAGCATCGAGTTCTCGCTTACTCCAGTAGTATCAACCACTCTCGTTCCCGCGTACCCAAATTTTGCAAACTGAGGCGCATCATCAGCGACCACATAAGCCGCCAGTTTGGCCTTGGGCGCCGAAGTATCTGTCGAGTTCGCCTTGTAAATAATATAGAGATAGCACACTCCCGTCTGAGCATACTCGTTAGGAGCACGCTTGCCTCGTCGTGGGTTCTTCGCATTATCAAACAACGACTCGTTAGGCGATCCAACCAGAATCCAATCACCCAATCCCTCGATATGCCCAGATAGTAGTGCACCACCGCCATACCCGGACGACGTAGTCGAAGATCCGAGCTGCGGATAAAGAGCAAACAGCGGCAATCCCGAACTTGAGTTGAACCCAAACACACCGCCAATCCCCGACGCGCCGATATACACAATCTCGCTCTTTGTAGTCAATTCAGGCCTGCTGAACGTTATGGAAGAGCCGAAAAGCTCGTAATCAGCAGTAGTCACCGCCGCTGATTCTGACAAGATACCATCTTCTTCACGCGTGAATCCCTCGGGACGAAGTAGTCGCGAGAGTCGGACTACGTCCATTGCAATAGCAGACACACCGCGAGTAAGCGCAACTTCGAGCTCCTTACCCGAAAGAACCATAAGTTCGCCTTGCTCGCGCGTTGATTGCGACAAATCTGACTGTGGTGCGCAAACAATAAGATCAGGAACACCGTCGTTATTGACATCCTGAACATGGAGACCGGTACCAAATAATTTTCGACCTTTCGCGCCGTATGTTGTAGTGGCACCCTGAGAGGGAGGCAGAATGGTCATTAGCATCTCCGAGCCCGCGAAGATATCAATAGACGAAATACCAGGCGAGGTAACAACAAGAAGAGTCGTGTTAAAATATTTAACGGTCGCCATAGCTGCGCCAAATTGTCGAGGTAGCGTAAAATTCTCTGGAGCACGCCGAGCTGGATGAAATGTAGGAAGCGTTGGAGGCGTTATCCGGTACTGGGCCAGATTCGATACCGTCGACAAAATATCAGGTACATGACTTGTAGAGCTGACAAACATTCCGTCCAAATCAGAAAATGGAATGACATAAACTGCGCCATCATTGCTGCCAGTTTCCTCCACGTACTCATATGGCGCTGAAATAGCCACGCAAGGTCCGACATCCGAACCACGAAAATCGCCAACAGCAAAGGCGGATCCAAACAAAGAGCCGGATACTCCGTTGGCAAGTGTAATAGCAGGTCCAATTGAGTCCTCTGGTGCAACCAAAACAGTCTGCTTTTCAGACCGAGATAATCCTGCGGAGCGATGAGTATCGGCAACAATGGTCTCGGGAAACTCGATGTGCGTGTACTCTCCGTCTAGAGACTCGTGCACATGAATAGACGGCATGATGTCGTCGATGTATGACTTAAGCTCCTTAGTCACAGAAGAATGACATCCTGCTTCGTGCAAATCGTCAGAATTGTGAGCGGTGGGCGCACGTCCTGCAAACACCTCGCAAAGCTCCCATGCATCCTCCGGCGGTCCTTCGTCAAGCCATTTCTCAAGGTTGTTCAAGCAGCGTCCAATAGAAGTCGTAATCTCATGCAACCCGCCTAGAAAGTAGTCCTCAAGACCACCAAACAGAATTGGACTCTTCTTAGCATACCGCGAAAACATCGTCTTGGCTACACTGATTTCGGCACCAATGGCAGCAACACCACGCGCCATGCAGTATTTGAGCGCTGAAGGTGCCACAACCATTTCCATCGAGGTGTAAATAGCAATTAGATCGCGCGATGGGATAGTCCAGCGCTGAGTAAGCCAATCCAAATTTGCACCTGTGCGAAGTACACGCATCATCATGATCATGTCACCGCCCGTGTCAAGCACAGTATGCGCAGAGCTCGTGTCACCATCGAACTCCCGTGCCGACATTGCTGCCAACAGTCCTTGATCAACGCCTAACGAGTGCCATGACACGTCCGCAATTTGATGAGTGAGTGCGCCAAACAAAAACGCGCGCAGAGCCTCCCCGCCGGCAGTATCGTTGGTTACGACATAGGTAGAGTGATAATACGCGGCCGCGGCGGCTAGGAAGGGAGGCCAGTGTGCGGTTTCGGCAAGTTCGGATCCGCCCATGCAATCATAGAAAGCATCTGGAAAAAATGCGCCGGGGAGAGACGAGCCGGATAGCCGCTGAAGGTCGGGACTGAGATGTTCGCGCACGCGCGAGAGGATTTGAAGATGCACACTAGACTTGTTAGTATCGGCATCACGAATAGTATTCAAGTACGTACCCCACGCCGCAAGCATAAACTTGTAGAGCAAACTCCAGAAAAGCTAGACAAGGTAGGAGACGCATGGCCGCAGGGATCACGGCGCAGGATCAGCCGGCCCAGAGCAGATCAGAGCAGATCAGAGAGATCAGATCAGAGCTCGAGCAGATCAGTGATCCCGCGACTCTAGCAAGGAGTGAAGAACGCAAAAGGGCCGAGTAGATTGTTTGACCAGATACCTGCAAGGCTGCAAAGAGCAGTCGAGAGCAGGAAGAAAGAAGAAGACGGGCAGACGAAGTGCAGAGTGGAAAAGAAGAAAACAGACAGCAAGTCAGAAGACTTTGGAGGGGCCGAGCCGGGTCAGGCGGGGGCCGCGCAGCCCCGCCATTAAGGTTCTGTGAGGCGCTTCTTTGGCCACAAAAATAAACCCTAGCCCTGGAACTCTAGGCGGCGGCTGCAGCAGCGCGGTGCATGTTCAGGAACTGCGCCGGATCCGTGCGCACGAGTCATCGGACCAGATCAGGCTAGTAAACCCTAGCTGCAAACCCTATGAGCCCTCTAAACCCTCTAAACCCTGAAATAACTGCATGCCTTAGGCAAACCGCACCAATCCGCTTGAAATCTGAAAACAAAGCATGGATTAGATATCTATACGCGGATACAAAGCAGATTTAGATAGTTACAGATTAGAGCACCAAATTGGCGCACGTAGACATATACACACAAACCGTGACACCAGACCAAACGCCATATGATACACCAGAAAACAGTACTCAACCCTTCAGCATGGCCACATTTTATACCATTAATCACGGAATCAACGATCCACCAACCTCCAAGGCGCCAAAGGAACCGGCCGGACTCGTATTCGAGTGTGGTGCCGGGACTGGCGAGCCATCCGGGCCCGGGATTTGGTCAAAGTTGAGCTTGCGACGAGCGGGAGTGATGACGGGCGTACGAGAATGCCAGGCGACTTGGGCGGGCGATGGTGTAAAGATGTTGACGTAGTCGGCAAAGTTGAAGCCTTGCGATGGCGTTTGAGGTGCCGCAAGCACGGGTGTACCGAACGGAAGTGCGCGATGCTGAGACGGTGGTGTAGATAGAGCCGAGGAAGGTGGATGCTGGGAAGGTGTAGGATTACCAAAGGAAGAGCGCTGAGCGGGTGACGGCGACGTGGCAAGATACATGAGTAGATCCGCGCCCTCTTCGCCGCGAGAGCCGGCGCTGTACGGCATGCGGTTCATGCGGCCGTCAACTCGGCGCGGTGGGGTTCGTGGCGGACTGATCTTGCCTTTACCATTCTCTACTGATTTCTTCAACACTCTCTCTTCCTCTGCTATCGGCAGCTTCTGCCTCTGCCGCTGTTTTGCGGGCGAGTGCCGCGGCCGGCCAGGTCGGCGTTTCGTAGGACTGATAGAACCATTGGGATCGAACGAGGGATAGCGAGAATGCGGGTTGGGAGTAGCCGAACCCGGGTATACAGGCGACGACTGAGACAGCCTCGTGCCGTTTGTGTACGGACTCGCAAACACGTCATCGTCGTCAGTGTTTCCAGGCCGCCACGGCGTGAAGCTTGTGTTGCCTGAGGTCCGATCGTGCGAGAGTGTTCGCGCACGCTTATGTTCTGATTCGCGCGACTTGGCCTGGCGAGAGGCAGAGGAGGGAACAGTAGGAGAGATAAAAACCGACTTCTTCAATGGCGAGACGGGCTGAGATGGGTTCAGCGGGTCCGACACCGGTCGTCGACGCGCTGCTTCTTCGGCCACGCGCGGCTCGATCGCGTCCAGATCCAAGCTCTCCCAGCCGCGCTTGGTCTTGAAACTAGCGAGCGCGAGTCGATTCTTCAGTTGGCGTGTAATCTGTAGTGGCTAGGTCAGCTTGCATAGAGCGAGAAAGTAAGAGAGAGATCGAAGAGTGACCTACTCTGGCAATTTTTGCGCGTCGCAACACGACTTTCTCGACGGTCTCGACGCGCTTCGCGTCCATCCACGACGCGGTCATCTATAAGAGGTTCAATGTTGCGTGATGAGAAACTGGTGCCACTGGTGCAATAAAAAGATTGAATAGTGATATGAGTGGTGGTGAAGTTGAATTAGTTGCGCCGCGTATGTAAATTGTTGGTAAAGTGGGTTCGATGGAGAAGCGAGGGGTGAATTCAATTACAGCAACTTTAAGTGTTTTCACGAACGCGCTAAAGCTCTAAGCAGCCAGAATTACAGCAGAATGACCGCGCTGTCTTTGCGCAACTCCAACATCGGGGTTTTCAGATATTTGATGCTTCAGCAGCTCAAATTATCTCACATTGTGACATTCGTCTATTTTTAAGGACATTAAAACAACTAACCGATTCACGAAGTGATGCCGAAGAAGCAAGCCCCTAAGTTGTGCACAACACTCGAGCTTATTTGGCTGTAATTTGGTGAAGAAAAGCAGTGTTCGCTCACAAGTCTTAACTCAATCTTGCCCATTTTTTTTTTTATCGTAAAACGAGACCGCTTGGGCCCCAGATATATTTGTTACCCTAACCCTGTCCTCAGATATTAGCATTCTACGATATAAAATTGTCAAAATTGAAGCCCTGATGGCCAAGTTGGTAAGGCGCAGCACTAGTAATGCTGAGATCAACGGTTCAAATCCGTTTCAGGGCATGGTTTTTTTGTTTCGATTTATTTTTTTTATTTTCTCGTCCGGCTTCTTTTTGCGAGATGGAATTTTGCTAATCTGGATCTTAGTTTGTAGCTGTATCAGCAGCAGAAGATAGCTCGCATCTTAAGTCTACAGTACGCACCGTTTTGGTCTTTCCGGAGCCCGCGACTCCTGTCATTGGGCGAGTGCAGCAGTGGCGCCGAGCTAAGCGGTTCTTGGCACGTCCGAACCGCGCCCGGATATTTAATATTTTTAGAATTAAATCGGGCGCGCTTCCCGGGGAAACGCTGTTGCTTTTGGCTTTTGGCTTTGGCTTTGGCAGTTGATGTTCACGTTCTTCGTGTTTATGTTGCTGTTTACAAGTGACCGAACAGGAACTACAGCAACTATCTCTATCGTGCCCTGTGTTGCATGCCAGTTGCCGACTAAGGCAGTTTCCCGAGTTTGAGCATTAGACATTGGCCACCGGACTCTGGACCCTGACCGTCCGTGCGACAAGAAAGCGCGTACGCTATCTCTCACATATGCCCGCCCCGTGACCCGAGTCCAGTCCAGTCCATCCTCCACACCCCACCCCTCCCTACCACCGCAGAAATACCCCATCGCCACCACGACCCGCGTCGACCGACCAGGAGATGCCCTCCGCGCGAGCCTCGGTGGTCTCGTCGCTGTCGAGCGGCAGTCTCGATCTCGACGACGACGTGCTCTCGTCGTCCGCGCCGGCGTCCGCGAGCACGCCATCGCGCACCGAGGACACCAACACGACCCGTGTCGACTTTGGCAACCTGCCGCCGGACGACGACGACCCCATCGATGACCTCTTTCCGTCGATGTTTGCCGTGCATCGCGAGCCGTATCGCGCCGCCGCGGACCAGCAGGACACGCCCGAACTCTCGAAGGAGGCCGCGACCTTCGCCGCCTACCGGACGACCTCGTCCACCGGCGGCGACTACGCGGCCGACTACGGTGACGACTACGCGCTTTCTGACTTCAACATTGCCCGCATGCGTCATGGCTACGACCCGTCGCTCCGTTCGGCCCCGTCGTCGCTGGGCACTTTCGTCATCGACGACTCCGCGCCCGGTGTCGGCGACAACTACGCGATCGAGGACTACCGTCCGGCAGACTACCCGCACAAAAAACACTTTACAGAACTCAAGCGCACATTGCGCACACGGCATATCCAGATGATTGCGGTCGGCGGCGTGCTGGGAAACGGACTGTTCATCGGCTCGGGCAAGATCCTTGGCAACTCAGGCCCACTGGGGACCCTACTGGGGTTCCTCATCACTGGCGCTATCGTGTTCTCGGTCATGGTCTCATTCGGTGAGATGGTGGCTCTTATCCCTATCGCTGGCGGTATCTCGGCTTTCGGTTCACGTTTCGTCGACGACGCACTCGGTTTCGCGCTCGGATTTTGTTACTGGTTCTCGCTCGCCATCGCAATCCCAACCCAGGTCTCATCTGCAGCCGTGCTGCTCACGTATTTTGAACCCTTCGATCCCTGGCGCATATATCCGGCGGTGATGGTCGTCTCCTTTCTCGCCGTCATCATCCTCATCAACACGTTACAAGTCAAGTTCTACGGCGAGGTCGAGTACATTTTTGGCCAGTTCAAGCTGTGTTTGCTGCTCGGTTTGATTATTTTCATGTTTGTCCTCAACCGCGACTCCATTCCGCCGCAGTCTGGCAAGACGACCATCTTTCCAGTCGGGTTTCTATGTATGTGGTTTTTTTTTACATTAATTGCGCATGGTGTATGAACTAACAAAGACAAATAGACTGGGATAAATCTGCCAATCCCGCGTACGGCCCGTTTAAGCCTGAATTCGTGGTCACAGACACCAAGTCCATCGGCGGCTCGACAGGCCGGCTACTGATGGTGTGGACCGCGGTCGTACAGGCCGTCTACAGTTTCTCCGGCACCGAACTTGTTGCATTGACTGCCGGCGAGGCAATGCATCCGCGCCGGTCTCTTCCGCGCGCTACAACTCGCATTTTCTTTCGTATTTTCGTGCTCTACATGCTTGGCGCATTTGCAGTCGGGCTCAACGTGGCCTCCAACAACGACACTCTGCCCGGCTTCTTTACGCCCTGGAGAGTATATTCTGCCATGAAGGTCTCCTGGAGCTACGGTGACTCGCCGTCAGGAAATTGCCAGATGGGTACGATCAGCATGAAGGGATACTCCAACTCTGGATCATCGCCGTGGATCATTGCGATGCAGAACGCGGGACTTTGTGTCGGCGCTTCTGCAGTTACTTGTTTGTTCATGTTCTGTGCCTGGAGCGCTGGCAATTCATATTTATACGCATCCAGTAGGACGTTGTACGCGCTTGCGATCCAGGGAAAAGCTCCGCAGGTGTTTTCGCGGTGCACGAGGAATGGCGTGCCGTACATGTCTGTGCTGTTTACCTTCGCGATCGCGCTGCTCGTGTTTCTGGTATCATTCCCGAATTCGACGTCGATTACAGTCTACTATTGGATCCGACGATTGACCTCGATGCCCGGAACGCTGGTGTGGGCCGGAATCTGTTTGAGCTATATCCGGTTCTACTACGGGCTCAAACTGCGGCCGGACATTGTCCAGCGAGACGCAATGTCGTACCCCTACCGTTCCCCGTTTCAGCCCTACACGGCCTACTTTGGTCTTCTCGGTTGCGTGTTGCTCGTAATTTTCAACGACATGACGATCTTTGTCGAATTTGAATGGCAGTATCTCGTGTCCAGTTACGTCTCGCTCCTCCTCTTTGTCGTCTGTTTTGTGGGATATAAAATGTGGCGCAGAACACGACTCGTGCCGCTCGCGCGAATGGATCTCGATCTCGGTAGACGGGAGATGGATCAGTACGAAGCCGAGACTGCGGTCGAGATGCGCATGATGGAGAAGGGATTGTGGGGGACGAGCAAGCGCGCGCTGAACTGGGTGCGGTTCATGCTAATTTGACATTTTTTTTGTATTGTTTTCTTTGTTTTGCTCGCTGTATAACTGTACAACTATTGTTTTTTGTTTTGATTGTTTTGACTGTTTTGCCACGCGTGGAGTCCGTATTTGGAGTCTTTGTTCTGCTCACTTGGTTCTTGTTCATTTGTTTGTGCCGCATCTTCACCATAGACCTTTGGAGATTTTAATTGTTTTGAATCTTGTAATAACCAACCATTTGCAATCATAACACACATAATTATCATTTCCGACCGTGCCCATATTCGCCCTTTCTACCCATTTCCAACTGTATATATTATATGTAAACATACCAAACACCAATTTGCAAAAACATCTCACTTTTCTCTCTCTATTGTTTGTATCCGATGAAATTCACCGGCGTCCGGCATTTCTATACTTTGCCAGATCTGGCTTCGGACTCAGCAGTGGCGGCGGGACGCTGCTGAATGTGTTCTCCAGTTCAGTCTCTATCGACCAGTCCCGGTCTGAACGCGTGAAACCTGAGCTCGTCTCTGCAAACGGGTCGCTTTCGCCACTATTGCTGCTGGTATACGGTGCGCTTCCAGCATACACGGTCTTTGCTCTCGGCCGCGTACGAATAGGCGGTCTGGCCGGCAACGGCGGCGGCATGGCTGAGCTGGCGGTGTCTGACATGCTTAGACTGCTCAAGCTGGAAACCGAATGAGATCGTTCGCGACGGGTAAGGAATGGGTTGCCCCCGTTGCCGGAGTCGTCGGCGTCTTCGACGGCCGCGAACGGGTTCCGGGCGGGTGATGCGGACGGACCGCGGGCGGGACGGTAGACGTAGCGCGGCGGTGAACGTGGTGGAGATGGCGAGGGAGAGGATGGTTGGACGACTATGCTGCGCGAACGGGCGCGGCCGAGACGGCGCGGTGAGGGTGTAGGAGAGGACTTTGAGGATTTGGAGGACTTGTGAGAGGAGAGCAGGGCTCGCGGTGGTGGCGACGCGTCGCGCGGCGAGGACGGCGTGGATGAGGAGGAGCCGAAGGCCGGACGCAGCGCGGCGAGGACCTTTGCCATGGCTGCTTGCTGTTTGTGCTCGTGAAGAAGGGTTTCCCTGGATGAGCACGAAACGCAAAGAGTCGGAAAGGGGGGCAATTCTTTTATGAAGTAAGAGAACAGGGATGTAGAATATATTTATAAGACTAAAGTCTGACCGGTGAGAGGAATGAGCTATGAACTGATGACGGGGCCACAGCTCGGCTTGGCGACCCGAACACGAGGTCCAGACCCGACAACTCGAGCCTGGCTCGGTGGGCTTTACTCTTTGCTCTTTCGACTCCGGCGGCGGCCAACCGAACACGAGAACACCCGAGCTCATCTCGGGTTCCGGTTGGTGTTGCTTGCCTGCGTACTCGACTGATTACGAGCAATGCGCTGCTGTCACTTCGCGGCTCGCGGTTCGCGCTGCGACGCGTCGGACGCGTCGGCTCCGCGCGGTCAAAACTCTAACGCGAGTACGGCGCACGTGACTTTCCAACAAGTTCAGACCTCCTGGATATCCGAGATCATCAATGTAAAACACATACACATTTCCATGTCAAACCCCCCCTCTCGCGACTAACATTTTATCCGCTGGGCGTCGTACTCGTCGCCATGGCGTCGCTTTACGATCTTGATCCAAACACGCAGCGGCTGCTCAGTCTCGACACCTTTCTCGTACGCACCTTCCTTACATCTCTCGTCTCGCGCGACTAACCTGCTGTAGCACCAAATCACAGCCCAAGAGTTCATCGAGCGATTAACTACAGACAAGTCAATCCAGGAAAGCAATTTACATTCAGAATGTACGATTGATACTTGGTACCGGAAACACGAATGAGGATCTTGATCTGACGAGACAGCAGCGCTCAACCCGAAAGCATACGTGCGTACGTTTGAAGCGTCGCTTGATGCTCTCTCGCGAATCAGTAGCGAGCTCAATAGCCGCGAGCAAAAGATCCAGAGCGAAGCACGCCAGGCTGAGTCCGTTCACCAGCGCACAGTCGCGACCACTGAGAGTCGGTGTCAGGTATGCCCATCATCCAACGGCAAGACGAGCTAGTCGCGGACTGACAATCTCAATAACAGGCACTCACGGGCCAGTTCTCCGACCTAGACGTGCTAATCTCTGATGTATCGAGCACAACTACTTCGCTCGGCGAAGCAGTCGATCTCGTCTCACGCCAACGCAACCGTGCCGCCTCATCGAGCTTCATCATCAAATGCTACATCGCGTTCTCGAATAACGACAGCCGGACAGTCGAAGATATGCGCACAGGCAGCTTTGAAGATCAACGACAATGCGTTGTGACGGTCAGACAATTACTGCGTATTTCGCGCAAAATCACAAAAATCCCGAAAGCCGACGTTGCGCGCGATAATATCGACAAGTACGCCGAGATGGTCGAACGGGAATTGCTACGGACATTTGATCGCGCGTACAGGTCGGCGGATATGCAGTCGATGAAGGAAGTCGCGGACCTGTTGACTGAATTCAACGGCGGAACAAGCGTGATCCAGATTTTTGTTAACCAGCACGATTTCTTCATCATGAAGGATAAACTGCTGCACGAAGCTGTACCAAAAGACGATCTCATCTGGCACAGCCTGAGCGATCCAAACTGCACAGATCCGCCATTTGACTCTGCTTCACTGGAATTATTAGACGAGATCAGGGTCACTGTTAAGAAAGAGTCGCTAATCATCCAGCGCGTATTCCCGCACCCGGACTCGGTTCTTCGCGTGTTTCTTCAGCGGTTGTTCGCCCAAACGATCCAGCAACGTATCGAGCTCATCCTTTCACACGCTCAGTCTATCTCGACATTAGCCTACCTACGAACTCTCGAACTTGCACACTTCCACATCAGCGCTCTAGTAGAGGATCTCAAAGCAATATTCAAAGCCGACATGCCCGACGCCGGCGACGGCCTGTCTATGCTGCTCGACCAGAATATGCAGGACGTGTTTGTGCCTTACATTGAAAACAGACAGTATATCGACACCGAAAAACGGAATCTCAAGGAACTGGCCGGCACTTTACTTTTCCGCTTCAATCTGTATCACATGCAACGCAAATCCTCAATCAAGAACAACACGCTGCTGAACAAGCTTGGTGGTGGTAAAGGTCGCGATTTGTGGAAAAACAACAGGAGCTAGGATCAGCTGGATATGTACCATATTTATACTGATTAGATGTATATAATCTAGCTACACGACCGGCTTCAAATTGTTAAACACCCGGTCCTTGACTGCCTGCGATAGCAATCCATGAATCTCTTCAGACACGATCTTCGTCGTGTCTCTAACCACCTTGTCCAGCTCCGTCTCCTTCTCCTCATCTTTCCTCGCATTCATTCCCCGACCTCCCAACGACCCGCCAACCATCGCAGGAATAATAGCCTCAGCTTTCGGAATCTTTCGACTTAAATCCAACATCTGCTGACTCGCATACTCGCGATTCGTAATCAACGGCGATTGCGATAACGTAGACACCCAATACTTATTCCACAACAACTCAAGCAATCGCGTGTCTAATGTAGATTTGAAATGAGTAACTTCAAGTGGATAATATTGACTCGCATGGGCGCCGAAATCTTCCATCTTGGCGAGCGGGATCGTTTGATATTCTGATTCTTCTGCGCCCGGTGGGGTGTAGTTCTCGGGGTACGTTCTGAA
This sequence comes from Myxozyma monticola, assembly GCA_030568405.1. NCBI lineage: Eukaryota > Fungi > Ascomycota > Lipomycetes > Lipomycetales > Lipomycetaceae > Myxozyma > Myxozyma monticola. The sequence continues at coordinate 35,102 of JAJLTV010000086.1, read as the reverse complement.
CGCGCCGATCTCGACTTTGCCTGCCGAAATGGTACGGTTCGGATCAATCTATACAAAAAAATCAAATTAGAACGTGACACATTTCCACAAAAGAACCCACAAAAGAAAGTGCGCTCTTAATATCTTAACTCACCACGACAGCCAAAAACGGGTCCTGGAACTGCTGATTCTGACTCTGTGTCCCGACATCAATTCCAGACAACCAACATCCATACCCAGGATGTGAATGATACCACCCAACGATATTCTCCTTGCGTCCCACACGCTGCAATGTGCTCAGGTAATCTACCATGTATTCGTACGCCTCTGTTTGCGGATTAACTCGAGTCTCTGTACCTTCGACAGGTAATGGGAACGCATCCATAACCACAATCGAATCTCCCATAACTTTCCCAGTCATCATCCCCATAACCTCAATCGCGCCTCCCGACCTCGCGTGAATCGTCATCTTGAGCAGCGCAATAGCCGAGATTCGAGCATTCTTGAAATACCGCGGACTGCCATCTCTCATTAGCCTCTATATCTCCTTATCGTCATACTTTCATCAATCCTCTTGATCTCTCTCGACTAGATAAAACAGGGATAAAATTACGTACTCGCTTGACCATGGCTTCTCTTTTAATACTTTCTTGTTGGCTTCTTCGTCGAATTGAAAGATCGCATCTCGGGCACCGTCGACTATCTCGATGTTGTTCTCGATCTCGAAGGAACGCTGGGCCGCGTCTTGCATCTGCACGTCCATATTGTGCTGGACTAGCTCTAGCCGTACGTCAAAGTGAACACGTGTATATTAGAAATAATATATATACAGTAACTTGAATCGACGGAATATATATGGAAAGTGGTGTTGGTGTTCAAGTTAAAAGTGAGCGCGCGTGTGTGATCTGACTGTAAATTGATTGATCTCGAGAGCTTAAAAGCGACGCGATTTGCACATGGGGCGCGCCTTCAACTTAACCATCGATATCAATTCTGCAATCCATATGCGCGATCTAGCTATATACACCAATATCTCCGCAGGACCCAGCTAATATACATTTGCTAATATATACAACATTTCAATTGACCCTCCTAATGGTCAAATCTCACACCACAATCCTCTAACCACCTACCTCCACGCGATGTTCCCCACCCCTTCCCTCTCCGAGATGTCCTACGCGCCCACACAACCTCCTCCTCCACCATCATCAGCTACCTTCCCATCAGCACAACCACCACCATCACAGGCTCCCCTAGGCCGACACAATAGCACGGCCACAAGCGCAAACAACAGTCTGAACAATGGATCATTGGATACGACTGAAGTTGACAGCTTGCTCAGTCTCGATAATGCCCAGATGTTTGTCGAATGGCTTTCGGAATCGGTGAGACGTGCTACTCAGCTTAGTTCAAAGATTGAAATGTGCGTATAAGAAAGCTGGTTAAAGATTTGGACTAACGGAAGATAGACCACAATATGCAAAGGATTTACTGTTGGTGCTAATCGACGCTCTCGGAGCGTCATACCTCGAAGTCGCGGTAGATCAGTACGTGCCGAACATCCCCTTCATTCATACCCCAGATCTATAACCAACTAACACCAACAGCGCAAGCGAACGTCTCAATTCCGAGAAACCATCCGACCAACTCTCTGACTTCATCTACTCAACAATCTCCACGTCCCGCTCCATCCTCAATCTCATCTCCACCACAGCTCGCAAACAGCTAATTGACACTCTTGCCGCGGACTCGGCTACCGTTCGTAAGGATATGACTTTGATCTTGGAAGATTACTTGCGCGTGGTGCAGGGAAAGATCAGTGTATTGCAGGCCGCTATGGAGGCTCAGGCTCGTGGGGCGGGACAGACGGGGACTACTCGGAAACGATGGGATAAACTGGCTCGGTGGTGAGTGTACATTTCATACAATATTGTTGCATATATCTATGTATATGTCGTGCAGGAGTTTTGGGTATAAATCGTATTCTATCGTTTGATATGTTGGTTATAAGTTTATCAGAAATAAGTGCTTCTAAAATTCTATTCTAAACTGAATATGCACAAAATAAAACGCCATTAGATCGAACAGTAGATAGCAAAACACCACTAAAGCAATGCCAATTATAATCCCAGATAATCAGGCGCCTGTATAACAAAATTCAATAACCAAAACAAAATCTATGCAAAACATCCAATCACTCCGGGCCAGAAGTAGCACGCGTGTTGGCCACCTCAACAGCAATATCTCTAATACTACCCGCAATACTCTGTCTCTTCGCACCGAGTAGACTCTCCATAGGCGCAGTCGAAGCGCTACTCGAGCTTCCGTCGTTATTATAAACCACTTCAGAAGACTCATCAAAGCCCTTCCGCAAATTCGTAATCCTACTAAACGCGTCTTCAAGCATCGTAATCCGATCAACCAGTGCTTTCTCGCGCTCGCTTGCCGCGCGAAATTTGTCTTCTACTTTTGCTCGCTCGCGACGCTCAACTGCAACCATCTCATTAGCTTCTTCAAAAAGGCTTTGACTGAGTTCTTCTACTTCGTGCGAGACCTGCTTGTACTTGGCTTCAGCGGCTTCGCGCAGTTGAATCTCTCGACGATGAGCGACTTGTAACTGAGCAAGAAGTTGATGGTCATTCTGATACTGCTGATTCAGTCGCGTGTACGTTTCTGAAGAAGCAAGTGAATACTCGGATGGAGGGGTTATCGCAGTGGTGGCGGTAGCAGTTGAAGAAGCTGAGGAAGCCGAAGAAGCCGAGGATGCCGATGACGAGGCTGAAGTGGAAAGAATAGCGGTAGACTGTCCGCTTGTCGGCGAGTTGGGGGTCGTGACTGGGAACGATCCTGGGAATGGAGCGTTGAAGCTGGTGTTGTAGCTCGTAGGCAATATCGAAGCAGCCATTAGTGCTGATTGGAATGGTAAATATGCGACTGACGAGCGAGCGAGAGAAAATGTTCGGCCAATAATCCCCTGTTCCGGCTGTGCTTGTATTTGCTGCTGTTGCTGCTGCTGTTGTTGCTGCTTGCGCTGAACCTGGACAAGTGAAGATGGCGATTGTGTGGCGGACGGTGAGTGCGACTTAGACATTGTGGATTCAATTGAAGACGACGAAGTGCGTCTTACAGGCGACGACATAATCGGAGTAGACGACGCACTCGACATCTGCGGCGGAGCCAGTGCGCCTTGTGCTGATAATCTGATTGAGCTAGATTTGCGCTTTACACGGTCAAGTTGTCCCTGTAAACTCGTCGCTCGGTCATCTGTGGCTATCGTTAGACAATTACTATTAAACAGAAACTCCAAAACCAATAGTTCTTACCCGCAGACTCTACTTGAGTGGTTAAGAGCTCGACTTTCTGCTCAAGTTCACGAATGCGCGTCTTGTAACGACTGTCCTTCCTTCGTCGCCGTCGTTTACGGATGTCCTCAATGCTCTCCTGCCCGTTCTCGTGCTTGATCTCAAGTTGCCCTTCGTCGTCACTTTCCTCGTCGTCACTCTCCGACTCGGAATCAGACTCGGACTCAGACCCGGAACCCAGCTCCAATTCTCCGCCATTCAAGTTCTCACGCGTAGATCCATCATCATATCCCGGCATCATCAAGAACGGCAAATCCAGAGCGATGGAGGTAGAGCATGTCGGACAGAGAACAGACAGATTGAGCGGTTTCCCAGACGTACTCGCCGCTGAATGCGCAGACCTTCGCGAGCTCGTCGTACTGCGCGCATCCGCTGGCGGCGACGCTGCGAGATCCGCGATGTCGGGGTCCATTGTGGTGCGAACTTGTCTAAATATATATGGCGATGTGCAATTGAGATGGCGGAGTTGAATTTGGTGCTGTCTATATCGACTTGAGAGCCGAGCTCTAGTTCCGATCATGTGATCGTCAATATATGGTTACGTCAGCGATTATTTACGATTGCCGGATATAGCCGAGTTTAATCAAATTTATCTCAATTTCAAATTGCTAAAAAAAAACTGACATTTTAGTGATGCAAATGCAAAATATCTATGTACGAGTAACAAGACAAGTAAGTCCTCTATGCCAATGCCACGCTGTCCTGCGCGGGCTCCTCCAAAGCCTCAAGATGCTCCTTCTCCTCGTCGCGGTTGATCACGAAGAACGCACAGCCGACGAGTACTGCACCGAGCAAGTACCAAATCGAGACCGAGACATGGTTGAAGATGATATCTCCAGAGACCGCAAGCGGGATTGTGCCGCTGAGACCCATGGTCACGACGAGCGGCGAGGTAAGGAGAATAGTGACAATCCAGAGGTAATCGCTTGCGAGGGTCACGAGCGCGTTACCGACAAGAACAAACCATACGAAGCTTGACGGCGGCATCTCGAGCGTCTCGGCGCCGGTAAAATGTAACACTAACAGCACCGGCCAGAGAATGATTGTGTTCCACACTCCGACGAAGCCGAAGAAGATCTGCATGTTGATCCTGCTCTCGTCTCCGATACGCAGTTTGAGCATTGTGGTGTAGAGGCCGTAGATAGCAGCCGAGCCAAGCGACATAAGATCACCAATTACGATAGATCCCGCTGAGAGCGGATTGCTCTCGTCGCTGGACGCTTGGTCTTGCGTTGAGATGAGTATGATTCCACCAAGACTGGCAGCGATAGCGAGCACCTTGCGCCGCGTGAACTTCTCGACACCAAACATCGACCCGATCAGAAGAGTGAAAAACGAGGAAGTGCAAGCCAGGATCGTGCCGCTCGCGACGGTTGTATAACTCAGGCACGCGTTGGCGAGCCAGTTTGCGCAAAACCACAGGATGCAGAACTGTAGACTCAGTCGCGCTGTCGCACGCACCGTTAGCATTTTTGAGTTCGCACTCACGACCGACGCGTCATCGTCCGCCGGCTCGTCCGAGGCCAGCTGCTCATGCTCGTCGGGACCCTGGAGATCGCTCCAGCGCAGAGAGCCGTCGAGGGCAGGCCGCACGAGATAGAGCGAGAACGCGGCAGTGCAGACGTATGTGACGAGGTACGGTTTGCGGTAGATTTCGGTCTCGAAGATGGCGTTGACCATGAAGCTGGAGGAGACCCAGAGCACGACGACGGCAAGCAAGAAAACAAGGCCGAGGTTCCAGCGCTGGCGGGAGTGGTTGAGGTTGAGGTCATGGTCGTCCGCGGCGTTGATGTCGGCGTCGGCGTCAAGCGGCTCCGGCGTCGCGGGCAGGACCGTGAGCGGTTCGCGCGCGGCCTCGAGCTCGGAAGCGCGCATCGGACGGAGAAGCGGGTGCAATTGGCCAATTGGTTGGAAATAGGAATCAGTTGGAAACAGGTGCAATTGAGTAACTTGTGGTGGAGTTGGCCGAGCTGGGAAGAACGTTAAGAGTCTTCAGCGGCGCCACCAGTGGTTTTTTGTATACGCCGGATGGCTGGCTATGACTCGATTATGGCAAATTGCGTAGACTCAAGACTGACAGCCCGCTCGCCAGTTGACAAGCTTGACAGTCGTCGCTGCTACACAGTTCGGGATCCCGGCCGTCTTTCTCTCTTTTGCAGCTCTCTTGAGCATTGGCTGCTGATAATTGATTGAAGTTCTCGTATCGCGCGCACGTGACGCAATCACGTGCTGTACGTCACGTGCAGCACCGCCACGCGCGCCACGGTGGCGTCTATCGCGGATTGCGCGTTCCGTCCGACGATTATGCCTTTCCCGTCTCGCTTTCTGCCTTCTCTGCTTCTCGTCCCGTCTGTGCTGCGCTGGCGCGGGCCGCGTCCGATGCCCGGAAGGAGCAACTTAGAACATGGACTTGAATACAACATGAACAGAACATGAACTTGAACAGCGAATATAATGTATTAGCCTAAACACTTGCTTGTCAGACAGGCGGCTCGAATTATCAGCTGCTTCTCTACGCCGCTTATCGTATATCGTGGTCTATCGTGACCGACTTCGCCGTCGACATCGATACCGAGCTCGTACTCCGAACTCAAGTGAGAACACCTCCGAACCACGTAGACATCAAAAGCCCAAACAAATATTGAAATCTAGTATAGTATCGCGAACACGCCAGACCATTAAGTTACATATATATCAAGAACCACAACCAAACAGAGCTCGTCCGAATTAACATGCGTGCCGTGCACGCGACCGCCGTCGCCTTTCCGCTCCCCTCCTCCTCGCCTCACCCCGAATCAATACCAATGACCAATGCACATGCCGCCTATATACGACCACCCTCTAGCACTCGCAGCCGCCACGGTCATTGTCGAGATGAATGTTGATAGGGTCCGAAAAGTCGGACGAGTACTCCTCGGACTCCTCCTGCACAAGCGCGTTGCGCGCAATGACCTCGAACGCCTGGTCGACGTTGATGGCCTCCTTGGCCGACGTCTCAAAGTACGGAATGTTGCCCTTGGCCTGGCAAAACGCGAGCGCGCGCTTCTGCGACACCACACGCTTGCTCTCCTCGACGTCGATCTTGTTGCCGAGCACGACGAACGGGAACGACTCTGGGTCGCGCGGCGAAGCCTGCACCAGGAACTCGTCCCGCCAGCTATCGAGCGCCTCGAACGACTTTGCGTTGTTGACGTCGTACACCAGAACGCAGCAGTCCGCACCGCGGTAGAACGCGACACCGAGACTCTGGAACCGCTCCTGACCGGCGGTGTCCCACAGCTGCATCGTCACCGTGCGGTCGTCGACCCGCACGTCCTGCTTCGTGAGGAAGTCCGCGCCAATGGTGGCCTTGTACTGGTTGCTGAACCGCTTGCTGACGTACTGCTGCCTGAAGGGGGTTTGTTAGTGACCAACACGAGAACGGTGACCGCGAAAGCGCGAGAACTGCGAAAGCGCGAGAACTGCGGAGAGCCTACATCAGACTGGTCTTGCCGACACCGCTGTCGCCTAATATAATGACCTGTAACTAAAGTCAGCCATTGGCACTCTGGTAGATTGCAGCAAGAAAATTCCCACCTTAAGCATTGTTTTCTTCCGGGAAGACATGTGGATTGCGGGCAAAGGCTGAGTGTCGGGGACAAGTTCAGTTGAATTGTTCGAGGACGGCGTCGAAACTCGGCGGGCCCGTCGAGCGAGTGGCGCCGCCCGCGCTGGATAAGCCCGCGCGTTGCCTAGCCAACCGCCCTGCAGCGCCGCATGCGGTTAGTCTGACCAGCCCTAACCCTAATCAAGCCACGTGTAAGCAACCCCCGCGTCATCGCGGGCGGCACGTGATCGCGTCCGGTCGTCACTTATTACGCATTCCTTTCATACACCACTTTCACCACAACCGGACCTCCTACCAGAACAGCATGGCCGTCGATTGGCGCTCGTCGCTCTCCTCCGTGCTTACCGAGCGCGATCAGCGCGAGCAGCAGAACTTCGCCCTCATCGAGGCCTACTCCACCCTCGCCGCGCGCGCGTCCGCAGTCCCCTCCACCACCACCACCAACTCCATACCTTCCACCGTCCGCAAATCCCACTCCCCACCAACCGACTCCCCCGACATAGCCAGTCTACAAAGCGCCAACGACAGACTGACCACCGAAGTCGCGCGTCTGAAGCGCATCGCAAAGTCCTCTGAAGCCAAATTCCGCACCCGCGACGAAGAGTTCCGCGAACGCTCGCGTGCTATCCAGATGTTGCAGGACGAGATCTTGACCTACCAGCTTCAACTTAACGTGGCCGACGACAACGTGGCAAAGCTTCAACGCGAGAATCGCGAGTTGGTTAAGCGCTGGATGGAGCGTGTGGCGCGCGAAGCCGAGAAACTTAACGACGCAAACGCGTTCCTCGAAAAGTATGGTAACTCGTTTTTTTATATATTCTATAGTACATATGCTTACTCCATCCAACAGTTTCGACAAATCTCTCCGCCATCGCGAAGCCTCAAGCGCTTCGTCTGCCAACTCTGGAAAATCAGCAGATCAAAAGCCTAGCCAGACTCCTCTCCCGTGAACTCCCGGACCCGGCTGCGATCCACAGTCGACACATAATAACTCCCCGGCGCATCGGTCCAGCTCACACTGCCGGAATAGAACTCGCGCTCTTCGACCGCCAACAAGTTGATTGGGGCCTCCGCGTTGTGCGCACTGATCTTGTGACCTGAAGGCACAAACGACTTGAGCGACACAATCCGCGTCCCATCGCGCAGATCGAGAAACATATTCACGAGACTGCCATTCAGCTCTGCATCGAACGCATAGTTGTTCACCAGCTAGTATCCCTGGTTAGTAGTCTGCCTGTATCACTATAGACACACAAAAAAGCAAATAGAGCACAACATACCAAAACATCTGTCGTCTTCAATATAGGCCCAATCTCAGGAAGCTTCACAAAGTCTCCGGCGAAAAGCTTAGTCTGCCCCAGTCGAATTCCCCACAACTTCGCACGCTCTTGCAGTTCCTTCTCCTGCTTCACGGCAAGCTCGGCAGCCTTCTCCATAACTTCGCATCCATAGCTTGTGCAGCCAAATTCCAATGCCGCCTGCAGCACACAGTTCCCGACTCCAGATCCTAGATCCACAAAGACCGACTCACTATTAACCCCGAGATCATTAAGAACTCTCGACATAAATTTCGGCAACAACTCGCCGTACACATTACTCGAAAACGCCTCGTACTTGCGCAGCTCTGCCACATGCGGTGACACAATACGGGCATAAACTTCGCCGAGCACCTCATGTGCAATATCTCGCATCGCCGAGCGCTTTCGCAATACACGAACAAGTGCCTGCGCCGCTCCATCTTCTTCATCGTCTTCCGTCCCCGGCGCCGGTCGCCATCGCTGCACAATCGCATTGTATTCCTCTACGTTACCCTTGAGCGCGTACAACCCCTTTCGTTTGATAGCGCGTTTGATTCGGCGTATTATCGAATCCTGCATATCCGTCGTTTCCACTTTCTCGGCATCTTCTTTCGGTAGATAATACCGGGCAACAGTCAGCATGACATTCTGCAGCTCCGCAGCTGGGTCATAATCATCCTTCGACGGCTTCGCCAGGTAAAATCGTTCGGTAAATTCGGGAAGACCAGGATACTGCAAATCCACAAAATCGTCATCCTCGCCGGGGAAGAGAGACTCGTACCCAGCAGAGTCGTGATTCAGGACTTCATATGAATGTACAATCTCGGGGAGGTCACCAGTTTCAGTAAACACGTCTTCTGCCAGAACTTTTCTGTTTTCATCGATATTGACCTCTCCATCTGAGCTACCCACACGCGTGCGCTTAGAATCGCGATCATCATCGCTATCAGAACCCGACGCCTGTGCATCCTCTTCTTCCTCCTCTTCCTCGCTTTCGTCCGATGAAATAAACTCTTTCGATTTCGCGTTCGCATTCGAGCTCGCCTTTGACGCACGCGCTTTTCGTTCGCCCTTGGGCTTTTTCTCTCTAATCTTTTTCTCTTTCTCGACCTTCTCATTCCCATTGCCACCCCCAGCCCGATCTTTCTTCCTCTTTTTCAGCCGTCGTAAAATCTCAGTCTGATATCCAACTTTCCCACCCATCCCTTGCTGCTGATGTTGAGGCACCGCCCTCGCAACAGCACGCGACACAGTCACCTTCTTAAACCGAACATCCTTGCTGCGCCCGCTCGGAGTCGCTGTACCGGATCCAGATGGCGGAGTCGAGTTGTCTCCGCCGGCAGCAGGAGTTCCCGGCGTGGATCCCGTGCGCGGCGACGCCAACGCAGAAGTTGATCCGCCTGTTGGCTTTCCGAGCTTACTGAAGAATGACATCGGAAAATAATCAGACAGTTCAGACAATATCGGCGTTGGAAATTGATCTGGTCAAGTTATTGATCCCAGACCTTCGAGGGGCTCGAAACTGAAATTCAGAACCGCAATTCGGAGAATGCACACAAGGGCGTGGATATACGAAACCCTTCCATGCTGTCTCCCCGCTTGATTATGTAATAACTTTTTTTTTTATAGGTTGAATTTTGTTGTTAAACTGATCTGAAACTACAGTTCAAAAATGCAGCGCACTACTAGATCCAATAGTACCACGCACTCAATCCAGAGCACGATCGTGGTTGCACGACTCTCAACTTTCTAATTCCCCCTATACTGTCTCGAGGGTCTATTTGCTTTTATCACGAATTGCACCAACTTTACATATCGCTGGATAATATTCGATGGCAGGACCTCGAGCAGAAGAGACGGCCTCTAAGCCAAACAGGGTCCATATGAATGATTTGATTGCTGAAAGTATGGCTATTTTTCCTAAGTGTTGAAAACATCGCTGACTTGGATTTCCAGATGTTTTACTTGAAGAGTATATTTGCAGGGCGGATACTGTTTTTAAAAAACACTTGGCGCGCTTGAAGGCTGGAGCCGGAGAAGATCCTCCTATTTTGACACAAGACTCAATGGAAATGATCTATCAAGAATCAAAGTCAAAAATGGACGGCGATTTTTATCCACTAAAGCTTTGTGCGTGGTCAGAATTTCCGGAGCTGCAGGCAAACGCATTTGCTGATTTTCAATACACGCTTAGAAGCCGATTACTGGAAGACATGTCATATCCTCTGGACTACACGCTATTTAGAGAACTTAGACCTCCGAGTGTTAAGGGTAGGGCTGTTTACGACGTCCTATCTGAGGTGGCTACATCTCTGGTTTTGGATTATGCTCTTGTGGACGTTGTTGCATTTGTCCTCACCGATGATTACTTTATTGAACGTGGTATTTCGAAGCAGATCAACGTGGTTCACAGCGATCTGCCTGATGGGCCCTTTCTTGTTATCAACCCCGCAGAAACTTCCAGCAGCCACAGTGAGCATCCGAAAATAGTAGGTGTTTACGAAGCTTGGTCTCGGTTACCTGCTGCGACGGTATCCCGTATTCTTGAACAAGGACTCAAGGAGGATTTCATGGTGCAACTAGCCAAAGCTAGAAACGATGACATTTTTTTGCATATTGAATGCTGTGAGCCTGGTACGACCGTGTTTGCATGTGCACTCTCTAGAGCATTTCACCGTATGACTATATCGGGCTCGGAAGTTGGCTATGTTGCGTCTGGTGAAACAATAACGTTCCTTCGTATCCCCAAAGATGACTGCACTACTTTGCTATACCACACAATGTATTTCTCAAGTGAAAATCCAGTGGCGAACGTATCTGGAGCGGACTGCTTTTCACTGTTTGAGACGGCATTTGTGCAGATGGCGTGTTTTGTTATTCAAGCCCACGGGTCAGTCTCCGGTACGCTTCCCATTACTCAACGAGCTGCTCATTTTCAACAGCTTGCTCTATTTCCTCAGCGTGTGTCAATTAAGTCTACTTGTCTGTCACCTATCCAATGTGTGCGAGCTTCCGTCGGACTGCAGCGTTCACAATCGATGATTGAGATTTGGTTGAGAGATGCCCCATTTTTAGGAAGAAGCCCAAACAAGAAGTCTTCGTTCAAGCCAATTGCATCTTCTCATTTTTGCTCGTCGTCTCTGCGGCCAATACTGCCATTTTGTACTCAACGATGTCTACTGACCCTAGCGTTGGGGCTAGAATTGGACGAATGCTGTCCAAATGTGCTGCTACACCGAAGAGCACCGTACTCATCTGCGTGTTTTGGTATAAAGCGCAGCCGCCAACATCGCCTTAATTTGAGCGAATTAGCTGAAGCACTGAATGAGCAGTTACAGTGCAATTTGCTACAGGACTGTCAATGTATGTCAGATCATCAGGGTGCAATTGGTGTCATGTTCAAAATCACGTTAACTGGCTATGGGTACACATTTATCGCTAAAGGAGTGGACGCATACTTTAGAGATAAGTTGATACACGAAACTCGGATTTATGAGGCGCTGTCACTTGTGCAGGGTAGTCTCATTCCAGTCCATCTCGGGCTCGTTCACTTGCCCATTCCTTATCCCTACGGAGATTTCGATCTTGTGGCTGATTTGATGCTGTTATCGTATGCAGGACCGGGCATTAGGTCGGCCGAATTTAAACAGATTGCTGAGTCACAAGATTTGTACGTGGACATGGAGACGGAATATATCGAACACGAGCTTGAGAAACTGGGGCTAATTGAAGACGATTATACCAATTATAATATGGGATGGTGTGAAGAAGTTCAGCATGCTATGAGGTACGATTTCGATAATGCACGTTTTCTGGCCGTGCCTTCACAGCCGGACGAGCCTACTGCAGACCCTTCCCGTTCTCCCGGTGGCTTTCCGTCTTCTCAATCCTCGTACGAAGATGTCGAGAAATGGGCGGCTGCTGAGCTTCTTCATCGTCAGGCACGTTTGCGAGCAACAGAACAGAAAAGCATTGCGACGAGTAAACGGTCGAGAGAGGTTGAGTTGTTGCTACTAGCATGAGCGCTAAAAGGGTGCAAAGGGTGCCCGACAGCAGGTTCTTATAGCTGGCAATTATAGCGGGCAAAGATTAGTAGCTGGTTTCTTAGTTATAACTTATGTAATTGATTATAATAGACTCCGCCTACTTAATAACTATTCAAAAAGCAATGCAAACACCGACCCTGCCAAACGAGTTGAGAGTATATATACAAAAAAGAAATAAGTAAAAAGTGACTTATACGTCATGCAAAGCCAGCTTAAGAAATAGCGTCGAGAATATGAATTGTTCACCTTGCAGATCAAACAGCGGCACGTGTCGATATCCTGAAGATTATTATTAGCTTCATGCAAACGACAAAACAGATACAGAAACACTTACCTTGCTCCAAGTTCACGATACGGCCGCAGTACAGCGCAAACACGGTCCCGTCAGTGGAATAGACCTGGATGCGCACAAATGCGAGATCAATAAGCGGGCCGGCTAGCTCTGCTCGGAATTTGTCGTTCCAGATGGGATTGAATCCGTTATTTCTAGCGGCGCGGGTACGCCATCGCTGAACGGGGGCTGCTGCACTGAAGACTTCGACTTCGACCGACGGATCAAACGAGTCATCGGGCCGCATGTCCTTTGGGCGCGGAAGCTGCTGTGCGGAAATCACCTCAACTACGAAGCGCATGCGGTGTATTCGAGCAGGTGGTGGGGATATCGAGCGCAGAAAAGCAGGCTTCAAAACGTATCCGGCTCTGTCACCAGCCGAAAACATAGCATCGTTCATCTGTAGACCAATATCTGTATCGTTAAAGCTGCCCAATGATGCGAAAGGAGTAGGATAACACATACCATATGTCTGCCAGTTAAGAGCAGCCATTTGCACTCCTCGTTTCCAGCATACAATAGGCTCAAAATTAGAGCTCGCAAATCGAAAACCGGAGGGATAAACGCGCATAAGAAACCGGATATTATGCCGCTCCAGTTTAGTCAGCTTACTCTCATCTTTGCATAGTGAATTAAATGACCGCTCGCCGAACGAGAAGCAGTGCGTCAGTGTACGCGACTCCGGCAGCGCAAAGTTGCGAAATTTCTGACCCCGAACATACACACCCAGATCAGCGAGCGGCTTGATAATCTTCCTCGGACCTCTATGTATAGACTTTGTTCGTTGTTGAGTCGTCTCGCGCCCAGAGTCTGTATCCGAGCTCTGGCTAGTTTCCGTGCTTGTCGTGCTATCGCTCCCGGCATATCTCGAGTAGATCTTCTCGGGGAGTGCAACATCATCTGCGTCAGAGCTCGCTTTGACCTTCACAAGCACTTTATGCTTTAATTCTTCTGGGCACGGAAGCACTGCAGGACTAGAAGATATGGGAGCAGTGACAAGCTTGTCGCCAAAAGTTGAGCGCATGATTGTGACCATTCTAGCTTGATTTTCTGAATTGCAGTGGATTTCGAGAGAAAGAATGAGCGGGTATGGCGACGAAATAAATCCATACTTATGTATTGTGGAGATGACGTCTGTAAATGCAATTTCGGACGTGAACGTGCGACCATGAGATACGACCGGGCCCGCATCGCCGTCCCAGCAGTCAAGCTCGACACAGCGACATCCGCGCTGAAGTACACGAATATATGCCTCGATTGAAGACTCGCCAGCCAGTTGACGTCCGAGCAAGTATGTATTGTGAGATGACGAGATATAGTACTCGTTCAGTGGCCGTACGAGTGCCTCCGGGGCCGCTGGCTTCAAAACACTGTTGTATGATGACATGAGGTAGTCCGAAAACGAATCCACCGTGAATTGCTGGTACTCGTCTGCAAACTTGTAATACATCTTGAGTACTACCGAGTCACTAAGATCCTGTCTCTGGACTGACCGCAGGAAAGCTTTGAACATATCGAGACTGAGCGTTTCATCTTCGACAGCCAGGTCATCGGCGAAGCTCGTAAGCTTGCGTACACGATTGAATACATGAACAATCTCACTGCGATGCTTGAGCATTTTGACAAAATTTCTAAACTCCTCAAAGTCCAAAAACCCAGACCTGTCCACGTCGGCCTCATCAAACTTCTCGCGCAGATAGGCCTTTGAGCAGTTGACGTGCAGTCTTCGGGCAAGCTGCTCGACACCCTCATACGACAGCCGTTCCTGACCTTCCTCCTTTGTAATATACGTCGGCCAATGTACGTTGACAAACTGCTCGCCGGGCACCGAAAGACTGGACATTCTGACCTGGCGATACCGCAGAAGTTGCTGTAGCGTTCCGACAAACTGATCGAAAGCGTCGCGCGAGAGCGCTATGATGTGGAGACCTTTCAGTTTCTTGTCGGTGGTGTACAAAATCGTGATCCACAATGGCTCATGTTCGCTGGATATCTTGAACTCTTCGCGGTAATTGCGCGCGTCCGCACCAACGCGGATCTCCTTGATGTTGTCGATCACGATCGTCGTCTTTGCCTTTGCCTTGGTCTTCGAGTCCCACGTCAGCGTACCTTCGTCCGCGTGTAAGAAAAAGGTGTACTGCATGCGCTTCTTACGCGTAGTTCGCAAAAATGGAACGCCGCTGCGCAGACTCTCAGGCACCGCGGGTGGTGCAAGCTGCGCGCTTCCGTCAGCGTCGAGAACCTCCAGCGATCCGCTCGAGCGCCGCCGCGTCACGGGTCCGGAAGGCGGCGGACTCGATTTGGACGTTCGCCGGCCCGACAGTCTGTCCATTGCACCTCGTGAGAGTCGGCGCATAAGTGACGAGGCAGGCGCGCGCAGAGACGAGGGCGGTGACGCAGGCGGCGGCGTGGACGAGGGCGAGGATGAGGACGCAAACGCGAGCGGCGCCGGGACCGGCGAGGACGGTAGCGAGACCGCGGACGACGACGGCGAGGACGCGGGCGCGTGCCATATTGGAGGATCCATGGCGTCAAGCAGGAGACATGAAGTTGGAGCTGGACATAGACACGGAGAGCGGAGTCCGCGGGCGCAGCAGGGATCAAACAGGGCTTTAAAAGAGTAACTCGGGTCGACAATTAATAATTGGAAGTCGCGATGATGTCGCGTGCGGCGGTGAAACAAAGTCGCGGGAAGCTTGTCTGAGCCGCACTTCGGGTAGGCCAGGGCTCCAGGGTTAGTAGGGTTAGTGGGGTTTACAGGGTTTATCGGGTACAGTATCTAGGAAATCTTCCTATTATTGTTATTGTACACTGATCATCTACAAGTAATCCTTCTTGTTCGCCGTCCGCACAAACCCGCGGTACCGCCACTCAACGTCCGCATCCTTCTGGTCAATCGTGCCCAACCGCAGCTCGTACAGACGCATCTCGAACCGCGGCCCGACCTCCGCGAGCTCGACGCCGTCCTTCGTGCGCACGTAAACATGATGTCTGACCGAAATGAAGTCGCCCCGGTTCGCAAACGTGACCACACGCGCGCTATCCTTCTTCGCGCCCGGTGGGAACATGTGCTTCAGAATCTGCACGACGCGCGCGCCGAGCGGGGTCGTGAAGTTGTCAAACACAAGATGCGGATAGCTCTCCGACACCGTGCCCGCGTTCTGCAGGTCGTGTCGCAAAACCACGTTGTGTAAAGAGAATGAGGCTGTGGGGCCGTGGGGAAAGTGCGTGACCGTCAAAGCGGTCGGCACACCGCGGTGTTCGTGTAACAGGACCAGGTCCGTCGTGTTGGATGTCTGGCACAGCTTAACGAGCGACGGCAGCACCGCGTTACCGCGATTTAGCCGCACAGAAGTAGGAAGCAGTAGTCGGATTTCCTGTATCATTAGCAAAGCACACGCGAATATAACAGGTCTAGCAAGACCTACCTTGGCAAACTGCGACAGTCTCGAGCTGGGATCACGACTCGTCGTCACGACCACCTGGGGCTCCTGGATCCCGCTCAGCGCGCTGTATTCGTCGTCAATCTCCTCCTTCGCGCTCTCATCGTATTTGAAGTCTTTCCGTAGCTCCTCGTCTTCCGCGACCTCTTTAGGCAGCGGGTTTCCTGACGCGAGAGCGTTGCGCAGCTGTTGCCGCTTCACGACGACGTTCGCCTCTTTCAGTGCCTGCGATTTTTTGTATAAATACTCGCGCCGTTCGCGCGCCTGTCGTCGGATCTGTTACTAGTTAGCAAAGATCACTGAATCAGCACGAAGCAGATCAGACGTACCATTTTGCGGTCTGTATGTATGGAGAAATTAAATTCTCTAGCCGCGGCAAACTCCATATAACGAAATTGGGAGTTTGCACGAAACTTTTGCGCGCCGCACCGCGCCGCGTTTATGCCCGAGCCCTCGCGCTGCTTACGTACATAAACTCTGATCCAGTAAGCCCATCGTCCAGAAAATTACATATTCCTTCAAGAGCTGCTGTCCGGCCCCCAATTCCACACCAACAATGGACGCGTTCACGCACCTGGGCCAGCAGTTCGACGCGCTTTCGACCGCGGACACTGTCTCTGTCGTCTCAGATGTCCCGCGTACGCGTCGCCTCCGTGACGACGCGTCTTCGGTCGGCGGCGACAGCTCCGAGGACGACGAATCCACTGTCGATGGAACGCTCAGTCTTGCGAGCGTCGCTGTCGGCGGCCAGCATCGTGCTCAGGACGACGAGGATGGGGAAGAAGTTGTTGAGGAAGTTTTGCCGGATTATGCGTGCGCGTGAGTAGTCTTGCTCCTTGAGTTTTTAAAAGGAGAGAGATCAGGAGGGCTGACTTTGAATTGTAGATATTGCGGGATCCATTCGCCGCCTAGCGTCGTTCAGTGCGCTCAATGTGAGAAATGGTTCTGCAACTCGCGTGGAAATACGTCAAGCTCTCACATCGTGAATCATCTCGTCAGGGCCCGTCATAAGGTACGATTCTACAATTTTATGTTACTCTGCACGCGAACAGCAGCTAAATAGTTGGTGTAGGAAGTACGTCTGCACGCAGACTCGGATCTGGGCGCGACAACTCTGGAATGCTACAACTGCGGATGCAAGAACGTGTTTCTTCTCGGTTTTATCCCGGCAAAGTCAGACACCATCGTCGTGATCCTATGTCGCCAGCCTTGTGCGTCGGCGTCTTCAAGCAAGGACATGTCGTGGGATACGAGCCAGTGGCAACCACTTATTGAAGACCGTACGTTCTTGTCATGGCTGATTGCTGTGCCTACTGAGGCCGAGATGCTCAAGGCGCGACAACCGACGATTGCACAAATCTCCAAGCTCGAAGAAATTTGGAAAAACAACACGACCGCGACTATCAACGACCTCGACAAGTCTGCCGACGACGATGATCCGGTTCCGGTACTGCTACGCTATGAAGACGCGTATGAGTACCAGCGCTGCTTTGGACCGCTTGTCAAGATCGAGGCAGATTACGATCGAAAGCTCAAGGAATCACAGAGCCAAGATCATATTGCCGTGCGCTGGGATATTGGACTCAACAATAAGCATCTCGCGTCCATTGTTCTGCCCAAAATGGATATGGGCGACGTGAAGCTTGCAGTTGGCGATGAGATGCGATTGAGATACGTGGGCGACATTAGAGCCAAATGGGAAGGTGTCGGATATGTCGTCAAGGTGGCCAACAGTTTGTCAGACGAAATCACGCTTGAACTGCGCAGAAACGACAAGTCTGTGCCATCAGACTGCTCTTCCGGGTTTTCGGTCGATTACGTATGGAAAGCCACCTCGTTCGACCGCATGCAACTCGCGCTGAAGACATTTGCAATCAACGAAATGTCGGTGTCAGGGTACATCTACCACAAGCTGCTTGGCCATGAGGTCGCTCCTGTGATTTTGAAGACAGCGATGCCAAAGACGTTTGCCGCGCCGAACCTTCCTGAACTTAACGTGTCTCAGGTGCAAGCCGTCAAGTCCGTTTTGCAGAAACATATCTCGTTGATCCAGGGTCCTCCTGGTACGGGCAAGACTGTCACATCGGCCACAATCGTGTATCATCTCGCCAAGATGAACCCCGGTCAAGTTCTCGTGTGCGCGCCATCGAACGTGGCGGTTGACCAGCTGACGGAGAAAATTCACCGCACGGGTCTGAAAGTCGTGCGTTTGACTGCCAAGAGTCGGGAAGACATTGAGAGCTCGGTTTCATTCTTAACGCTTCACGAGCAAATCCGATTGAACGACACCCAGATTGAGCTGCAGAAATTGACACAGCTCAAGCAGGAGCTCGGCGAGCTCAGCAGTCAGGACGAAAAGAAGTTTAAAAGACTGACGCGTCAGGCAGAGCGTGAGATTCTGGCGAATGCGGATGTCATTTGCTGTACATGCGTTGGCGCGGGCGATCCGCGTCTTGCGAAGCTCAAGTTCCGGACCGTATTGATTGACGAGAGCACGCAGGCTGCTGAGCCGGAATGTATGATCCCCCTGGTTATGGGGTGTAAGCAGGCTGTCTTGGTCGGCGACCATAAGCAATTGGGGCCTGTGATTATGAACAAGAAGGCCGCGCGTGCTGGTCTGCACCAATCACTTTTCGAACGACTTGTGCTGCTGGGACTGGCGCCAATCAGATTGATTATTCAGTATCGCATGCACCCGTGTTTAAGTGAGTTCCCGAGCAACATGTACTACGAAGGATGCTTGCAGAACGGAGTGACCGCGCAAGAGCGATTGCGGTTGGAAGTTGATTTCCCGTGGCCGGTGATGGACACGCCGATGATGTTTTGGTCGAACGTGGGCCAGGAGGAGATATCGGCGAGCGGCACGAGTTACTTGAACCGCACGGAAGCATCGAGCGTGGAGAAGCTCGTGACTCGGTTTTTCAAAGCCGGGATTGAGCCGAGCCAGATTGGTATTATCACGCCGTACGAGGGCCAACGGTCGTACATTGTACAGTCGATGCAGACAAACGGGTCGTTACGTAAGGAGTTGTACAAAGAGGTCGAAGTTGCGTCTGTGGACGCGTTCCAGGGCCGTGAGAAGGATTATATTATTTTGTCGTGCGTGCGATCGAACGAGCACCAGGGTATCGGATTCTTGAGCGATCCTCGACGGTTGAACGTGGCGTTGACGCGTGCAAAGTACGGATTAGTCGTGATTGGCAACCCGCGCGTGCTGTCGAAACAGCCAATGTGGCATCATTTGTTGATGCACTACAAGGACAACGGGTGCTTGGTCGAGGGTCCGTTGAGCAACCTTCAAGTGAGCATGATTCAGTTCTCCAAGCCGAGGCAGTCGTACCGCGGCGAGACGCCGTCGTATATGCAGCAGCAGAGGCTGCCCAGGCAGCCTGGACTGCGATACAATGGCAAGGCGCCGATGCGCGACTATGACGGTGGCAGCGTGCTGGGATATATTCCGGACGATTTGGCCAGTTTGAGCAGTGCGCCGTCGACGAGTTACCAGTCTATCTTTGCGAACGGGTACAACGGCATAGGCCACCACTGGCCGTCTGCTCCGGGCGGCGATGGAGGCTTGTCGGGCGCTGAAATGGCGGAAGGTATCAACGGAAGATATGGTCCGATCGGCAAGACTCTAGGGTTGAGCCAAAGCGACAGGCTGAAGCAGTATGTCGAGGACGACAGCGCGTCGGCGTACGGCGGACTCGGGTCGGTGTACTCTGGAGTGGACGACGACGCGCGGTCGGTGAGCACGGCGTTTGCGTCGCAGATTGGTACGGGAGCGTACGATTAGTCGTCTTTTCGACGAGAGGTCCCGAGGATGGGGCTTGCCATGAGTTTTTCCAAAGACTAGATTTCGATACAGGCGCCACAGCGCTGCCGGTCAGCTTTAGCCAGAGCTGTTACTGCGACGTCGTGTCGACGGCTGGTTTGCTTGCGGCGGCGGTGTCGCGTAAGACCTTGATGGGCGTCGGCAGTCAGCGGGTTAAGGCGGTGCATTTCACTATGCGATATGTTGCCACTTGCCATAGGCCCGACATGACACGCGCATGCACAGATATCGCGGATCTCGTTATAGTTATAGTACTGCAGCCTGTTAGACTCGCGATCGCTGTTCATTATTGAATTTCTGAAATAAATTGATTTAAATTTAAAATAAAATTAAAAATTAACTTTAAGCAAGCGGCTCGCGAATAAAATAAAAAATCCAGAATACGCGCCGGGCACGCTTAAATATATTAAGCGCCTTCAGGCCACGAACTCGATCAGCATTTCGTGCGACCGCGTCTTGTGCGACGTGCGAGACCGCCGCCTATAAAGATGCCGCCGTCGCCCGCGCTGCCGCTCTCGCCTCCGCAGTCGCCCGCGCCGGAAGCCGCTCTTCGCCCGCTCCCCCCCGCCGCCGCCATGTCGGCCACCATGACCGCCTCCGCCATCACGACCTCCTCCGAGCCCATCTCCTCCACCTTCGCCATCCGGCCCATGCCCAGGAAACAGCCCAAAAAGACCGGTCTCGCCGGCGCCGTCGAGACCGCCGTGTCACTCATGGTGCCCCACGGCACCGACCCGCGCCTGATCCCGACCTCCGCGCTCCAGCTCGTCGTCTTCCACGCGTACCACACTCTACTGCTCCTCCTCCATCTCGCGGTCTCCGTCGCCGTGCTCGCGTCCTCATGGTACTACACTGCCAAAAACGAGCTGCTCGGCTTCGTCTACCACCACCACCGCACGCCGCAGCTCATCGCGCAGGACATGCGCGGCCTGGCAAAGACACCCGCGCACGTGGCCGTCGTGCTCACCTATCGTCCGTCCGAGGAAGGTGGCGGCCTGTCGGGTCTGTTTGAGCAGATCGCAGAGATCTCGGCCTGGTCAATTGGCGCAAGCGTGAAGCAATTGACCGTGTACGAGAAAACGGGTGCGCTGCTGACCGACGGCGCCGACGTGGCCGCCTCCGGCGTCATCGAGCGTACGCTGGCAGCGTACTACGGCTCCGGTTCAGCGCCGCGCGTGCGAATCCGCACACCGTCGCGTCTGGGCTTGTATTCGTCCACCCCCGAGCCGGCAGATCTTGAGATCTCGTTCCTCGGTCACGTCGACGGACGCCAGTTCCTCGTCGGGCTCACGCGCGAGCTGGCCGAGAAGGCGATGCGCGGAGAGTTTGATTCCGCGAAGCTGACGGTCGAGGAGGTTGATCGGCTGGAGAGGCAGCGAGTAGTGGCCGAACCGGACCTGGTTGTGCTGTTTGGCTCGCAGATGGACCTCGACGGGTTCCCGCCGTGGCAGGTCCGTCTGTCTGAGATTTACTACGCGCCGTATAACGAGGCTGTGGATTATAGTGTGTTTTTGCGCGGCGTGCGACGGTATTCGGCATGCAAGATCAATGTGGGAAGATAGGTTCATTGTGCTTGTATAACTGAGCTGGATGGAATGGAGCTGGTTGCGCTGGCGGGGAGTTGCTATGGATTTGTGTTGTTGCTATGATAGATCGTGCTGCTTATATATATACAGAATATAAATTACATTAAGCTATTTACAAGAGAAGCCTACACGTGTAGGATAGCGATGGCAGCCAGTAATCTCCGCGTGACGACGTCGCGGTCGAGCAGCGACACAAGCGCTGGCAGCGGCGGACCAGGCAAGCTCGCGGCCAGAGCGAAGCGCAGCGCAGTGTAGACCTGCTTCGGGTCGGGCACCGCCTGCGCGAGCAACTTGAGCTGCGCGGCCACGTCGGCCTCGGAGCGGTCCGCGGCGGTCCACCAGGCGGTGAAGTCGCGGAGTATAGCGACTGCAAGGACACCCTGTGGTCGGGAGCGTGGCGGTGTAGCGGGAGATGATGATGAAGTTGGAGAATGTGGTGAAGGTGGTGGAGATGGTGCGAGCGAGAGTTGGCGAATATAAGCCAGCGCTGGCTGCGAAGAGAAGTCTGGCAGCGTGAGCAGCACCAGCTTGAGCTGTTCCGGGAAATCGGTCATCGAGCTCAAGCTACCCTTGAGCAGCAGCAGTGAGCGCTCGAGAAAGTCGACGGTGACGAGAGGCGCTTGTTCCGGGTATTTGTCAATAACAGCGGCCAACGCGTCCTGCGCGAGGACGCGACGCGTCGCGGGCGCCTCGATGCGCGCACGTAGATAGTGCGCGTTGAAGAACTCAAGCTTGCCTGGCGCGACCTTTGCATTCCCCTTTGTCAATCCGTCAAGCGCGAACCGCTTGACGAGCGCGTCGAGGTCCATCAATTCGTGAGCGGGCGTGAGCTCACGCGCAGGAGCCCAGCCCAGCAGGGCCACGAAGTTGAGCAGCGCCTCGGGAAGGATACCGCGGTCTCTGTAGCTGCTCACGCCGGAGTCGCCCGCACGCTTCGACAGTTTCTTGTCCGCCAGCGTCGTGAGCAGCGGCAGATGCACAAACTCGGGCGGATTCCAGCCAAACGCGGCGTACAGCGCTCTGTGTCTCGGCGTCGACGGCAGCCACTCCTCGCCGCGGATTACGTGCGTGATGCGCATGTCGTGGTCGTCGACCACGCTCGCGAGATGATATGTCGGGAAGCCGTCGCGCTTGAGCAGCACCGCGCTGTCTGCCGCGAACCGCACCGCGCTGCTTCGGCTGTGTGGTTGATGTTGTTGACTCTCTTGGTCATGGCAACCGTCTGCGTCCGGCTTGCAGTGCCCGCTGCACGCATCGCCCGGCGGACAGTAGCACTCGTACGCACTGCCGTTCTGCACAAGCAGTTCCGCGGCCTCGGTGTACAGCGGCAGCCGTTCGCTCTGCCTGATCGGCCCTTCGTCCCATTCCACACCCGCCCACCGCAGCCCGGCACATAGTTCCTCCTCAGCGCCCGGAACAAGCCGCGTCCGGTCGGTGTCCTCAATTCGTAAAATAAACTTGCCACCCGTCGACCGCGCCAGCAGGAAATTGTACAGTGCGGTCCGCAGCCCGCCCAAATGCAGCGACCCGGTCGGCGACGGCGCGAACCGCGTTACCGCCGGCGTCAGCGGCGCCTTGCGCGTCGGCCGCGCTCGACGAGAGCCCAGCGTTGCGTACGTCCTCAGACTCAGAGACCGCGCTGCGCACGCAAACCGCGTCTCCAGCATGGCGTAGAATCTATACACCGACTAAATATATTAAATATATCGAGAACCTAGCCGAGAATCGTACTTCGAAATATTTCCGGAGCGTGCGGCGCAAGCGCTGAGTTTAACTTAAGCCGCACCGCCACTGAAATTATTCGCGCGGACTTCGAATCATCCACCGGCTGATCCGCCGACCTAGCAATCAACATCTATAGAACTATTCATAGCTATAGAAATTGCCAATAAATACCATGGAGGACCTTTACGACCTCCTTGAAGTCCCGCGAGACGCGACTCAGGCGGACATCAAAAAGGCCTACCACCGCGCCGCGCTCGCGTCCCATCCCGACAAAGCTCCTCCCCACATGCGCGAACAGGCCGAGGTCACCTTCAAGAGCGTCTCGCACGCCTACTCCATTTTGTCCGACAGTACGTTACTACTACTTTGCGACCTAGGTGGTATATACTAACTAAAACAGCAAACAAACGGCAAGCATACGACGAACGCGGTAGCACTACATTCACCGAAGAAGAGGACTTCTTCCAATTTCACTCTTCCGCTTCTCGCTCGGCTCCACATCCTCTACGCACGCCCGACGCCCGGCAACCGATGGAAGTACCACTGAAAGCTCTTTTTAAAGGCAAAACCGAGAAGCTCGATATCAAGCGCACAGTCATCTGCACATCCTGCTCCGGCTCCGGCGCGCGACCCTCAGCCAAAACCCACGCCTGCGCGAAATGCTCGGGCTCGGGTTCCGTCAACGTGCTCCGCCAGGTCGGCGGCGGCTTTGCTATTCCGGTTCCACAACGATGTCCCGTGTGCTCTGGGCGTGGAAACATAGTACGCGACAAGGACCGCTGCAAGAAATGCAAAGGCGCGCGCGTGCTCGAGCACTCGAAGATCATTGAAATCTATATCCCGCCTGGCACGCGCGACGGCGACCGCATAGTGCTTCGTGGTGAAGCAGATCAGGAACCCGGTAAGCAGACCGGGGATATCATCTTCACAGTAACACAAACCCCGCATCCCGTCTTCACCCGGGTCGGCGCCGATCTCAAAGCTCAAATCAACATCACTCTCGTCGAAGCTCTCTGCGGCTTCTCTCGTCCCATATTACGGCACCTTGATGATCGGTTAATCCGCATAACTGTACCCGCGGGGAGAGTGGTCCGTCCAGGCGACGTTCTCTGCTGCACAGGCGAAGGTATGCCACGATCAAAATCTCCCAGTGACCGAGGCGATCTCTATCTACAAGTCACCGTCGAGTTTCCACGCGACAACTGGTTCCTTGAACAGTCGGACCTGCGCCGCGTAGCAGATACACTTGCCTTCCCGCCTCGCGAGCCACTTCCGCCATTACCTGGATCGACTACAGCCGAGGAGATCGAGGACGACGTGCCATATCGCGTGCTCGCTGACGATTCAGAGTGTGGCGCTCATGACGAAGATACCGCCACTGGATGGGAGACTGACGAGAGTGGCGATGACGACTCGATGCCTACATGTTCTCAGCAGTAATCTTTCATTTACCTTTACTCCACCTCACTCATCACTGCTTACCGAACTATATGCACAAGAAAGAATATTTTGCATCAAATGTTACATTGGTACATACGGAATTCTTTCATTTTTAGATGAAAATATATAGAATTGCAATCTCCAGTTTATTGATGTGTATCTAAATTCTATGATTTGCCGAACCTAGCAACTGCGCAACCTAATCCTCCAAATACTCAACCCGCCACTGCTCCAAATAACTCCATTCTTCCTCGTCCGGCAACGTCAGTCCCGTCTCAATACCGCAAGATTCCATCCACTTCCTAGATTCCATGGATATCTGAGGACACTTTTTTAAAATAATCGTGTGCAGTTTGCTCTGCTTCCGCCAATCAGCGGGAATGTCCACCGGTTTTTCGTATGCCCGACCATTGTATACATTCACCCATTGCCCCGTCAATAAGCACCATACCCCGCGTAGTGTGATCCGCGTACCAGACAGATCGATGTACTCCAAATCATGCATCCCTCTAAACACGCGCAACGCTTCATCATCGATTCGCGTACAGCTAACATTAAATCGTTTCAGCCGAGGTACAGCATAAACTAGATGCTGCGATAAAGTGGTATCATCGCTAATCTTCCATGGTCTCGGAAGCTGGCTAATTCTATAACTCGATACAGAAAAATCAAGCCGTCGGAATATCAGCTTGAGACTCAAGTCCGTCAACTTTTCAGGCGAAAACACTGAAACTATCTCAATTACCTCGCTCTCATCTAGTTTTTCAGACCAACTGATGTCCGCCCTCTCTATAGTCTTATATTCTTCTTCATAAATGTCAAATGCATCCTCCGACTGAGTGGCAAAGTAATAACGCATGCGGCCCTCCTGTTCGTCAAAATACGTCGGTCGTGGCGTGATGTCACAAGATTCAAGAATCAAGGTCTTGCATGTTGCTGGAAAAATAGGTGCCAGAATCAACTTGCATTGCGTTAAGTTAATGTACTCAAGTTTGGAATCTTTGAAAATCAGACGGTGCTCGAAGTGCGAAAAATCACCGGCCACATAGAGCATTACACGAACACATGTCAATCGAGTCAAATTCGGCATCATGTTTACCAGCGCGTTCAAACTCTTGCGGCCCATCGTTATCTGCGGGTCCTCATTCATGTCTGAAAAAATCATAAAATCGTCGCTCTTATCATGGACAGCATGCTCCGATATCTGCGAACCCACTCTCAAGTCCCTCATTGCAGTTAAAGGCACCAAATTTGACAAGTCAGGTAAGTCGTATTCTAAATGATAGTCATCGAGATGCTGGTCACTATCGCCGTAAAGAAAAAGCTTGGTAAGAAGGGGAAGCTTTCCGCGCGCCAAAAGATGTGGTACAAATTCACGAGATTTATCCAGTGCTAGTTTGAGACTAGTCAGTCGACTCAAAGTGATATATCGCTCTTCCGATATCAATTGCCAATTGTTAAATAAGTGAGGAAAACAATTTATCTCAAGCACTCGCAAAGTTGCAGGATTCATGTCGGTTGCATCCAATACAGAATGTACACACCTCTTTGACTCGCTTAGTAAAAAGCTTTCGAGATACGCTTCTTGCACTACAAATCCGGCATTCTTGATATATTGGACCACAGTCTTGTAGCGGACTGGTTGAGATGCGTGCCGAAAATCCAGAAATTGCCACAAGTGAGGTAGTCGAAGAATATAGTTCCGCCATGCATGACAAACCAGTTGCAACTGAACCAGCTGATTGAAGGGTAAATATCGCAACACCTTGATCATTATGTCTTCTGGTAAATATGCAAACATGTCCAGCTTCAATTGACGTACGTTGCCAACGCGTACTGCCGAGCTGAACGACCCATGACTGCTCTCGTCTACCCTCATGGCTGCCCGCGTATCATTGGCAAGCTTGCTTAGATTCTATTACTATGTTAGCATCAGGCAAATTACTGACAGACAGCAAGAACTAAACCATACTCTAAATCCAGAACTATCGCGCTGCACCCTAGCCAATCCGACATCACAAATCTCAAGAGCTCTGCGATACGATTTGAGTGTCAAGTAATAATTCGCCGCAAGTAAATATCCCTTCACCCACATCAGAATGCATGGAAATAAAAACAGAACTCATCAGCGTACCATAGAAGAAGTGGAAAATGTATATATTATCTCCCAGTGCACGTATAGTGCTCTTTTAAATTGACCCATGCCCCTGAGACTTTCAGAGTAATGATAGAAGTCCACGAGCTTCAACGAGCTGAATTGATCGTAAAATAGTATTACACTAAAAGCCTGTACACAGTCAGCAACTCTTAATGCAACAGGAAAAGGGGATAAGGTCTTTCTTACATGCTTAATTTGTTCCACCAGCCTGGGATAGCTAAATCGATGATCGGTCCGGCGTCGAGGGAAGGTGTTATCCACGTGCTCAAGCCATTGATGTGCTTGCTGTAGCATTTGTGCAGAGCTAAGCGCCTCTTCGGGCTCATCATCATCAAACTGAAAATTCATTCCATAGATATTTCTAAGTCACACGTACTCAACATATATTAGATGCAAGTCTTCTGCAATTGCAGCACCGACTTTGTTTAATCCATGCGCGCAACCGGTTAATGCTTTTCAAGATAGGAATTCCAATTAAAACAAGCCGCACGCGCGTGCAGTGATTTTGAAAACGTTACCCGGCTAAGTAAAATATTAAAACCTTAAACTCCCAAATTTCTTCGCTCTCTAGAGGCAAAAATATTTTTTTGCTGCAAGCTGCACATAATCTGCAGATTTACGAGAGTGATAGCTGGACAGACCTGTAATTACAGTTGGTTTGTGAAGCCATTTGAAGATTCATTGTTGATATAACTATTTTTGTTTATGAACATTTGAAAAATGGGTAAAAGCCAAAAGAAGTTCGGAAAGGGTCGTTTAGATCATTACTATAGACTCGCGAAGGAGAAGGTAAGAGATCATTTTTGGGAGCCCGTTTCCGGGGTTTGAATACTGATGAAGTCTGTATAGGGCTATCGAGCGCGTGCTGCGTTTAAGATACTGCAGATCAATCAGAAATATGGAAATTTTCTTGAGAAATCTAAAGTTGTCATCGATCTCTGCGCTGCACCTGGGGTAAGACCTTGCTCTCATAGTTATTTTGCAGCCGAGTATATGGCTAACAAGTGTGTCAATAGTCGTGGTGTCAAGTTGCATCAGCATTATGTCCGGTTAACTCGCTCATTGTCGGTGTCGATTTAGCTCCAATTAAGCCAATCCCCAAGGTCATCACTTTTGTGGAGGATATTACGTCTTCGAAGTGCCGCGCTCAGTTACGGCAGCACCTTAAGACGTGGAAAGCCGATTGCGTGTTGCACGATGGTGCACCTAATGTTGGTACCGCCTGGGTTCAGGATGCGTTCACGCAGTCCGAACTGGTGCTGCAGAGTCTGAAACTTGCGACGGAGTTTTTGATGCCTGGTGGAATTTTCGTGACGAAAGTATTCAGATCTAAGGATTACAACAATTTGATGTGGGTCTTTAATCAGTTGTTTAATAAGGTCGATGCAACAAAGCCACCTGCATCTCGAAACGTGTCTGCTGAAATTTTTGTGGTTTGCAGAGGATTTAAAGCGCCGAAGAAGATTGATCCCAAGTTTTTGGACCCACGCTCAGTATTTGAAGATCTGACTGAGCCTACCCCGAACTTCGAAGCAAAAGTTTTCAACCCGGAGAAGAAGAAGAGAAAGAGAGATGGCTATGAAGAGGGTGATTATCTTCAGTTCAAGTCGATGTCTATTTTGGACTTTATCAGGAATGCCGATCCAATCGCATCTTTGGGATCCATGTCCCAACTTACGTTCGAAATCCCCAACACTATTCAGCCAAAGACTGATTCGACCGACGCCGATAACGCTGATGAAGATGCTGAAATTTCGGAGCTACCGAAAGAACAGCCCCAATCTAAGGACGATCTTATCAAGGAGCTCAAAATGGTCAAAAAGCTGGAAGAGACAACCACTGAAATCAAAGAGGCAGTGAAGGATTTAAAGGTTTTAGGCAAGAAGGATTTTCGCAACCTTCTGAAGTGGCGACTGAAGTGCCGGCTTGCATTGGGAATTGATAGCGCTACGGAGACGACGCCAGAACCAGAGGATCCGACTAAGGACATGAACGAGGATGAGAAGATTGAATATGAGATTTCCAACATGCAAGATCGAGAAGCAGCGCGGCTGAGACGTGAGCGAAGAAGACGGAGTGAGCTGCGATCAAAGGAGACTACGCGAATGCAGCTCGGCATGCTCAACCCCGTTGATATCGGAATAGAGGCGGCGCAAGTGGGGGCTGACCAACTTTTTAGCTTGAAAGAAGTTGAAAAGAGTGGGAATTCCGAGATTTTTGCGAAAGGAAAAATGAATATGCTTGCCGTGCACGATGATAAGAAAAAGAAAGCAGTGTCCGAGATTGAAATCGGCGAGGATGCTGCTCAGGACGCCGATAGGCTTGAATACGAGCTGGACAACATGTATGAAGCCTTCCAGGGTCGCCGTGCAGTTGCTGATGCTAAATATCGCTTGAAACGACTTCGCGACGAGGTTTTGGATTCCGAATGGTACGGGTTTGAGGAGAAGAAGGGCGAGCAGGAAGAGGAGGATGACGACGATGATGGAATCAAATTTGATGAAGACTATCAATCTGAAGGATCCGACTCTGACAACGATGCCAGTGATCGCAAACCAGCCAAGTTGCTGACGTCGCTAGTGGATGAATCTGTGAAGGTGAACGGGCTGAGCAAGAAAGCGCACAGTTTTTTCCAACAGGACATTTTTAAGAATATAGCAGCCAACGACTCTGATGACAGTGACGATGATGCAGCAATCGACAAAATCGTGGCCATTCGCAGGAAGCATGATCGGAAGCAGACTCCGACATCTATGGAGAAGACTGATATTGAAAACTTCAATGATGAGTCTGAGAACAAGGCATTTGAGGTTGTTCGGAACGTACAGAGTACCAACGAAAACGATTTGGATTCGGAGGAGGAGGCCGAGTCATCTGGCCCTAATATTGATATCATTACCGCAGAAGCAATGACTCTGGCTCACCAAATTGCGTTGAAGGAGAAGAGCAAATCAGAAGTGATTGATGATTCGTACAACAAGTATGCACTTCGTGACCACGATGGACTCCCTCAATGGTTTTTGGATGACGAAGACCGGTTCAGTAAACCAATCCGTCCTATAACCGCAGAGGCTGCAGCTGCTATACAAGCGAAACTTCGAGCACTGAACGCGCGCCCCATCAAGAAGGTCATGGAGGCACAAGCTCGGAAGAAAATGAAGGCTAATCGCAAACTGGATAGACTGCGCAAAAAGTCAGACATAATTATCGAGGATCCGAACAAGTCAGAAAAAGAGAAGGCGGAAAGTATCCAAAAACTGATGCGCAAAGCCACGAAAAAGTCTCCTAAATCTGAGGTCAAACTTGTAGTGTCAAAGGGAGCGAACAGGGGTATTATCGGCCGTCCCAAGGGAGTCAAGGGTAGATACAAAATGGTTGATGGTCGCATGAAGAAAGAAATGCGCGCATTGAAGAAGAAGGCTGGAAAATAGGATTGCACGTTTTATGGAATAGAATCAGTTAGCTGAACCTAGATAGCACTAGCTAAATTTATGAGCTTCATTATTGTTATATTAAACGCGAATCACAAACACAGGACATTCAAGCTAATAACACTGTATTGCGAAGAAAAATATTAATGTTTTCTTGCAATTGGAGTTGGGGCATCCCTTGGCAGCGCTATACTAGGCGTTAATCTTTCATTTCCAGACGAAACGCCATGCTTTGAAGCTGCCATGCTACTAAGCAGCCTCTTACCAGCCGGAGTTAATGCAGAAGCTCTAAGATCGGGGCCGCTTTTAAATTTCGGAATATCAGCAGACACTCGGTGTGAGACGGGAACTGAACTATGCAACCGAGAAACACCACTCTTCTTCATCTTTGAAGTAGCTAATCGATGATGCAGTTCTTCGCGCTTCGGGGTGTCCGCTATTCGAAACTTTGACACTACTGGCGTAGATACCGACTTACCCCAAGTCATTGTTGGAGCTTCGACTGTTGACGATGACGGAGAAGGCGTTGTGGATACAAATGAAAATCCCTGTACATGAGGTGTACTGTCCCTAGAAGGATTGATGCTAGCTGAAGGTCTCTCAGCGGAAGAGTCAGAATAAAATGCATCCGTCACTAATCGAGTATTATCCAGCTTAATTTCTTTGAATGATGTCGCCCTTAAGACAGATTGCGGCAAATGCCCAGCATCGGGAGCAAATAAAAGCTCGTTTCTAGGCTTGCTGATTCGAATGCCAGGCTTACCAGGGCGATTGTCAACTTGCACAAGAGCTTGAGTATCCGACTCCAAACTAACTCCAGGTGCAACTGAGGCATTGTATTCAATGAGTTCGGTGGTTCTGGATCCTAGCAGTTTGTTCCCACTCCACAGCCAAACGTATTTGTCCCTATTCTGTTGATTGCGATTATCCAGAATTTGGTTAAACGATTCATTATCCTCGGATGTGTACTTTGATTGAAAATTTTCCAAAGATAAAGTAGCCGGATCATCAACCGGGATTGAGGGCGTAGTATCTCCATTGGATGCCGCTAAGGCGGAGCTGTCGGATTCATCGCTATCGCTATTGTCTTCATCTCTCGTAGTCAAAAAGTGCGGCGTATCAGCCCGTGAATCAATCAGACTTGGAGTCTGTGACCTGAGAGCGTCCTGAACCTTTGAAGTAGCAATCTTCCTTCTTTTGCGCTTCTTTCGCTGGACCTCTCGAATCTCATGGTTGGACTTCATGAGCCGGCTAAGCTGTCTCTGAAGCTGTGAAACGCGTGTATTGTTACCGACAGATGCAGCGTCCAAAATCTCATTTCGACACTTTAATATGACAAGATCCGGAAAATAATCCCGTTCAACTATGTGTGAGATCGCGTCAACATATTCATCTTCGTTGAGAACTTCCTTGGGCCGGACTAGCTTCGTCACCGGTGGTGGCGGAGGCGGCATCAGAGAACCACCCCCTACAGACTCAGCACCGCGAGTATCTGACAATACCTTCTTCAACATACTGGCTGAATCAAACTTGTCCCCACTGTAAAGACATCCAAATTCCGAATTGACGAGTACGAATTAGTAACTTAGTAAGTTAACTTCTAAAAAAAAATGAATTTAAGTTAAATCGGGCTGTATCTCCTATGCTCCCGATACAAACTATATATCTGCCCCGGCTCGAATGAGCTTAGGAGCTATAGTTAATAAACGCGTGACATGCACAGAAGCAATTTTCAATTATTTCGTATATGATAAGTGAGTGATATCGCAGATATCTATTGCTGGGCGCGGTTAGACCGATATTATTTTGTCTTCCTGCGAAATGCTGATCTGTACTGTTGACCATGTTCCTACATACGTTCTCGTGCAAGCATCTATTGGGCAAGAATGTGACGAGACCATCGTCTTGGTTTACGCATAATTATCGAGGGCTTAAGCGTTTCAAAAGATACAAGACGATCGCAGCAGTTCGCGAGAACATAGTCGTGGATCGAATCAATCAGGACTCTCCCACCCCGAGCCAGTTAGCAGCGGCCGCAAGCTTTTTTCAATCATCTTCGAAGTTATATATGGGAGCTGCGACATCTACTGATGAATTCCCTGATGTAAATATTCCACAAGTGCGTGTTTCCATTTTACTAAATATCCGAAAGCTCTATTGACCAACTCCAGATCGCTTTTGTTGGAAGGACCAACGTTGGAGTAAGTTCTCTGCGTGTTAACCCCGACTCCGACCAGTCACGCATAGTCTAATGTTTCGGCAGAAAACTTCAATAATTCAATCAATACTTCTGTCTAATAAGCAGCCAGCAAAAAAGAATATATTTAAACCTTCCAAGAAGCCCGGTAGCACCAAAGAAATTCGATTCTACTCGTTGAGCTCGGTCAAAGGCAGTCAGCAGTTAATGATTGTCGATTTTCCAGGCTATGGTCACGGGTCCAGTAATGCGCAAGGCGGGTTGATTCAAGAGTTTCTGCGTACTGCCCTGAATATGCGAATGGTGTACGTACTTCTTGACTCTCAGGTCATGAATAAGCCGAAGGATGACATGATTGTACGGATATTGAATCAGCTCTGCATTCCTTGGACAGTAATTGGCACAAAATGGGATAAAAGTCAGTCGGTGTCACATTCGAGAAAGGCACTGGACGAGCTCTCAAGATATTCGGTCGATAATCAGGCTCTCCAAACAAGCTTGGAAAGTAGCAGCGTCGAAGTGATATTGACATCGTCAAAGCAAATGATAGGCATCAACCAGTTAAGATGGTCAATCTTACGAAAGTGTGGATTCATTTGAGACTATGCAGCACGAAGTCTGTTGATTTTATGAATATACATAATTATAGCTTGAGTGAAATCATATCTCTTGATTAAATAATACATTACAAAACACGGGATACACCCTCCTTACCAAATCTTTACAACGGCTTCTTAGCCACAAAAAGCATCATAGGCGTGAAGAGCTCCATCTAAAAATTATGTTAGAGTATACACACAATGAGTTACGCTAATAACTTACCTTTGCCCCGAGAACTAGATTAATGGCAGCATCCTCAAGCGCCACAGTGACTTTCAGCGTTCCCGAAGGAGCGAGATGCAGCTTCTCCAGTAATCCAACCGATTTCATGGTGACCTGACGTCCCAGCCAGCTAGTACGAAAGATCGTAGCAACATCTCCCAGCGATCGGCAGTATTTCCATTCGCCACTAAGAGGGTAGTACCACGGAACTTCATCACCCTTCGCAGCAAGATCTTCCTCGTGCACGATCTCAAAACCGACAGCCTTCAACGCATCCCTGGCAACACCGACTTTAAACATCTTGGGAATACCATCGCCAATTTCAATGCCGTAGGAGACTTCGCGATGGAGAGGAATAGATTCGTCATATTTATCCGTCATCACCCATTCGTAAACCCCGAAAGTACCACCGGGTTTCAAAACTTTGAAAATTTCACCATAAACACCTTCAAAAGACGGCGCGTGAACTGTGGCTTCGATAGCATAAACGGCATCAAATGTCTCAGGTTCGAAGTCCATCTGCATGAAGTCTCCCTTGACAAAATTAAGCTGACCCGCCAGCCCTTTCTCCTTTGCATAGCCGTTGGCGCGCTCCACCTCTTAAGAGTTGTCAGTCATGAAAAACTGAATCAACACCACGTTACGTACGGTAATCATTGTTGTTCAATCCTGTAATATGGCACTCGGTAAATCTTGCGATTTCTTGAGCGGGACCTCCAACACCACATCCAACATCCAAGACCTTCATCCCCTTGGTGATCCCCGTTTGCATTGCAAGATAATGCTCATGTCTACTCCGAGTCAGCAAATGGAATTAAGTTATAGGCTCAATCGGAGACCCTACCGCGCAGTAGCTTGCTTGAACGCCTCTCCCTTATAGTATCTGGAGAAATGGAACGAAGTACCCCAGCCGTATTCGTAAACTATAACGCATTAACAACCACTAAAGGAAAGTAGCCTACTTCACTCACAGTCCGTCACCAAATTATAATAATGCTTGGTTAAGGTCGCATACTCATCGAGACGAGCCTGAAAACGTTAGAGTGTCCTCGTATCATACGCAAAAGATCGTCCTAATACCTTCTTATCAGACTCCGTCTCCTGAGCCGCATCCTTGTTGTCCCAATGCTTGAAATATTCGTCAACAGCGGCCTGTTGAGCATTGTCGTTCTTGTTAAGAGCAGAGAGAAATCCCGTCTTGTTCAAAACATTCTTGCCATGCATAGCCGCCTTGAATTCAGCATCCTGCACGCGGTTCTGCTCCTGGGGAACAAACGAGGTAGCCATCTTGACCACTTAAAACCAATCAATTGCACGCTGCAAAATAAAGCGACTTAAAATATGAGGAGAGGAAAGGAAAGATAAGTGAGCCCACCCTAAGGAAATATATACATGTATACTGGCGCGATGTTGACCGATGCGTGGAGACCTTCGGAGCGAGAAGCTTGGGCCAGAGATTACAGCTAACACCTGACTGCATGACACTTTGGGCCGAACTACCCTGACATTTTATTTTTATGCTCTGGCTTAGCCACTTCGGACCGAGACATTCGGTTCCTAGCTCGGAGAAATCGTATTCGCATACATCCTGCACATTAATTTCACAAATGCGTGCTTTCCGTTTTAGATGCCGTGCATAATATAGTCTTAAAATAAATTCAATCCTCCTAATTCTTATGAAGTATCATTAGTTATACTAGTGGTCGTATATTGATTTGAGACGATCACATGAGCAAATGCGGAAACATCCGAATACGAGCTCACTCAGTTATAAGGTTTCTAAAAAAGTAAAAATAAAAATAAAAATAAAAATAAAAATAAAAATAAAAATAAAAATAAAAATAA
>JAJLTV010000085.1:0-55567 GCA_030568405.1 Myxozyma monticola | reverse complement strand
AAAATACTCAAGGACGGGTCTGACGAGGCGGAAAGTCGCCCAGATCCGCGTAGATCCGCGTAAAAGGCGACGCGAGGAGCTGATTTCTTGACTGGCATTGCCGAATGGCAAATGCTTTATCACTGAACATCATTGACCATGTTAATATGCGCTGTGGTGGTGCAGAGAGACGAAGGACGCGCTGCGAGCAAGCTGACTAAGGCGGACGGACTGATGGTGAGCACGGGCTGTGTGATTTTACAAATAAAAACGCACCAGAACCTTATTAAGTTGGCTTTTAAACCTTACTATGCCATAACTGACGCGCGCTTATGCACTTAGCTGCGGTTCAGGTCCGGACCTGGTCCGCACCTGCCATACCGCGGACCGGTTCAGGTCCGGCCAGCAGCCGGACTTGGTTCAGGCATGTCCGGTTCAGGGTTAGGGTAAACCGGTTCAGTTCGGTTCAGTGGGTCACCCTAACCGCGCTATCCCGAGCCCACTCAGCTATTAGTGGTTAGCTCAGTAGCTGCCACTCAGTGTAATCAGTGCACTCAATGCTAGTCAGTAGTCTGACTTGTTCTGCTGAACGACCGAGGCCGCCAAGCCCGCACCTTCCGACTATTTTTATTATCAGATGGTCGTGTAGGGCATCGGATCCGCCGGCCGGCCGCCAAGCCGACCCGCAGTCATGCGCTAGATCCGTTTTGTGAGCGCGGCAGACTCGGTCTTGGGCACTGGTGCTGGGCACACAGAAGGGCGAAGTTGCACACGTTGGCCGGCGATACCCGCGAGCGACCGCAGAGAGAAGAACCACCCTCCCCAATACCCACGACCACAGTTGCCGAGAACTGGACTGTGGACGACCGCTGAATACCTCTTCTGGATGCCTCTTCCGGTCTAGCGCTGTCCGAATGTGTCCTGCTGCCGAACGTGCCGCGAGTCTGTGCGCGCGATGAGCGCTCGTACTGTCACCGCCAACTTCCTGGTCGCTCACGCTGTCATGCACCAGGTCCAGGCCCCCAGCAAATCGCAGGCCGCGCAAGCTTCTTAACGCTTTCGAGCTTGTCTGAGCCAAACGCGGCCTCCCGCGTCCGGATTGAGATACGCAACATTCCTCGAGCCCGTTCGGGCCTGACTCGGCCTGCAATTCGCTTTTTATAAAGCCGTCTGAGCTCGCTCGTTTCCTCTCTTCTGCTCAAGTCACTCGCTCTCTACACTCTACGCTCGCTTGAATTATCTCACCTTCCCAACCCCTATCAATCAACATGAAGTTCTCTGCCTCCCTCGCCCTCATCGCTGCCTTGGCCGTCGTCAAGGTCGCTGCGTAAGTGCTTCCGAACTGGCATGACAATTGAGTGAAATCTAACAACAAGCAGTGACGAATGCACTGACACCTGCGCAACCACTGTCGGCACTTCTCTCGGCTGTGACATGTCCGACACCGACTGCTACTGCGGATCCACAGTCACTACTGCGCTGAAGGCCTGCTTGTACGGGTACGTGTTTCTGCTCCCTTTACAGAGTCTGTCTTTACAGGAGGTATGATAGCAGTGTTCTAACAGATTTAGTGCTGGATGTGGATCCAGCGTCTCGGCTATGTACTCGGACTGGAACGCGGCCTGCTCGGACACCTCCGCCACTACCACTGCCGCTGCTGCCGCTTCCTCTGCTAGCGGAGACTGCCTTGCTACTTGCGAGGCTTCCGGTGCCTCTTCGCTCGGCTGTGACGTGTATGTTATGACCTAGATCAGTTTACTGATCATGTGGACTTTACTAATTACGTTCTAGTTCCGAGGAGTCCTGCACTTGCCAGGATGACTATGCTACTGCCGTCAAGGCGTGCCTGTACTCGTCCGGCTGCTCGTCGGACTTGGGCACTTTCTACGCTGTCTTCAATGCCTGCCCGGCCGATGCCACCGCGGCTACTTCTTCCGCTGCTGCCGTTGTCTTGTCGTCTGCTGCTGCCGTCGTCTCGTCGTCTGCCGCTGCCGTCGTCTCTTCGTCTGCCGCTGTCGTCGTTTCTTCGTCTGCTGCCGCCGTCGTTTCTTCGTCCGCTGAAGCCGTTGTCTCGTCCTCTGCCGCTGCTGTTGTCTCGTCGTCCGCTGCCGTCGTCTCGTCGTCCGCTGCTGTCGTTGCCTCGTCGTCCGCTGCCGCCGTCGTCTCGTCGGCTGCTGCCTCCACCCTCGTTTCCTCCACCAGCATCTTGGTCGAGTCCTCCACCTCCAGCTCCGTGGCTGTTGCTACCTTCACCGGTGGTGCCAACTCCGCTGCCATCTCGTGGTCTGGTCTCGGTCTTGGTGCCGTCATCATTGGCGCTGTCTTTTAGATTATCTAACAAGGCTTTTGGGATCGGATCTGTTTTGGTTTGTGGACTGTTTGAGCTATTATGATCTTGTGGATTCAGAGTGATTTGTGTAATGGTTTAATCCGGATCAGTTGTAATGCTCTAATAGATTCTAATTAATTTATAATGTAATTGTGGTTCAAATACAATTGTTCTTGATTGATTTTCGCTGTGTTGTGTTACTGGATATTAACAACTTGGCGAATTTGATTATCTGATCACTTATCTGATCACAATAATTATCTGGGCGTCAGCTATAACGTAGCTCATCGATTTAAATAGCATTTAATCCGACGAACTTAGCGTTTACTCGGCAGGTTTAAACGACTGATAATTTGTCTTCGTACGTTCGAAAGCTACAGCTGAATTGTAGTTCATACAGCTGCTTTTCTGATGATTTGATCCGACGTTCTAGTTCCACCAGGAGTCCCGAATCAAAGTACTGTAAAGTACTAAACGCTAGTAGTAACTACATGAACAACTTGCATCCGGCGCAGACTCGATCCCGCGATTCATGGGGCCTTCTTGGCAGACACGGTCTCTCATGCGTCTAGATCGTGCAAATCCTTTGGATTCAGTGATCACTGATCAGCCAACCAAGTGAAAACCGGGATGCTAAGAGACTAGAGAATAAGAAGCAAAGAAACTACAGACTCTGCAGACTGAGACCTCCGACGCTAAGTCCGACTCGTACGTTGAAGAAATAATAGTCACGATACAGTCTGAAGACTTAATTAGTGCCCTGCGAATAGGGCGATCTGGATCAAGGCAGGTGGTCATCAGTCGTGCAATTGGGCGCTGGCCCAACTCCTTACCGCCGTCCTAGGCCAGGACTAGCTAGTCTTTCCCGCCGTACGGCTTGCAGTCGCATAAAACAGCAGACATCGTTGCTGTCTCTCGACCACAACACCGAACATCCGGCGTTCGAGACTGCGTTCGAGATCGCCTACACAGCCGTGCGGCAAACCGGCAATCAGCTGCTAGTATTGATCGCACGGCGACAATTGCCTCCGTTCGAGAGCACTATAGTGACTATACTGCGTAGTGAGTTCATGGCCTTACATTTAAATATTTCCGCCAATAATGCTGTTCTTGAGCCTGTTGCTTGACCGTGTGATGTCATTCATTCATTCATCCGGCCGGCGGTACTTCCCCTCCTGTCTGCCCTAATTATCCTGCCCCACCGCGCGGACGGCTGCCGACTACCGAAGCCCTCGCCAAGCTGGTCTAGACCTGAGCTTCAGCTGCCACAGCGTCCCGTTGCCGAGATTCTCGCACGCAGCAACAGCTGTTTGGTCGGGCTAGATTTCTCAACTTGTGTTGCGCTGGCGGGCTGCTGTGGACAGGAGAGCGCATCTTGATCGTGTTTTTCACTTTGGGTTTATTACATGTTTCTGCGGGGTTTGCCGTATATTGCTGAATACTGTCACCGTGCCATTCACTGCTCTAAATGGCTAATTACTCACGAACAAAGGCATACTGTCGATCAAAAATCTTCATAACATCTCCGGCCCGAACCAGAACAAGCTGCGAACTAAAGCCCCGTTTGAGCCGGGTCCAGTCCAGACGCTAATTGGCCCTAATTCAAGAAAAAGGCGGCGCGTGTGCCGCGCCGTCCAGAGCAGAGACGCGAGCTTGGCGTGAGATGTACAAGCCAAGCCCCGCTACCTATGATCAGGCGCTCAATAGCTGATCCCAACAGGCAACTCCTCAGACTAGATCTCGCGCGAGCTGCAAACATGCGAGGTCTGGACATCCTGGGCGTTCATCCGCTCACCTGTTCCGGTATCCACCGAGCAACAGACCACTGTCAGAACCCAGGCTGCATTGCACTTCTTATCTTTTGCTAAAACACCATTGGTCCTAGACTCATGACCTCCTCAGTATAAAGCCGAATTCACATCCCCCTTTCTGCTGTCTTGCTGTCATCCACCCGTCGTCTCTCTAATTCGCTTTCTTGCAAATTACTCTTCCCTCAGCCTTAACAATGAAGTTCACTCTTGCCCTCTCTGTCTTCGGCGCCGCTGTTGCCGTCAACGCGTGAGTCTCCAGTTTTGTTCCAGTTCCAGGAGGACTGAATCCAGCAAGATCAAACTTATACTAACACTGTGTAGTCTTACCGATTGTATCCTGGACTGCCAGGCTACCGCTGCTACCGAGTCTGGCTGTGCTACCGACTAGTAAGTGATATTCTGGCTGCTCTATGATCTCAAGATCTTGTATTAACCCGTAATATAGCAACACCACCGCGTGCTACTGCTCGGATGACTTTGCCGTGAACGTCAAGGCCTGCCTGTACCAGTCCGACTGCAGCACCGACGTCTCTCCCTTCTACAGCGCCGTCTCTGACTACTGTGGCACCACCACCGGCTCGTCGTACTCGACCACCACCATCGATGACACCAACGGTGAACTCGGATCTTGCGTCCTGGCTTGCCAGGAAGAGCAGGCTGCTGATTTCTCTGCTTGCGCCAGCAACTACAACGACACCGCGTGCTACTGTGACGACACTGACTACGCCACCGCTGTCAAGGTCTGCCTGTACCAGTATGTACTCCCATAATTCACAAATCTACTGAAAACCTCGATTCTAACCTCCTATCTAGGAACTGCTCTGCCTACGTCCCTGTCTTCTACAACTACCGTTCTGATGTCTGCAGCACTGGAAACTCTACCCAGTGGTACAGCTCCATGATCGAGTCTGCCTCCACTGCTACTTCGGCCTCTGCTTCCGCCACCGCCACTTCCGGTGCCACCAAGCAGGGCGTTGCCGCATGGGGTGTCGGTCTCTCTGCCGTCGTCGCCGCTGCCGCTGCCGGCATGTACTAAATCTAGAATTTAGTACTGTCTTTTACTAGATAATTGGGAGACTTGTTGTGAGAGTACCAGCAGCTGGATACTGGATAAATAATTTTTCTTCTTTGACGTGTGGTCTAAACTTTTTTGGTTGATAGAGCGATAATCTTTAGCGCGGAATTGGTTTAGTTTTTTATATTCTAATTATAATTAATATAATTTCTTCAACAAGGTGTTTCTGTAAGACTGACCTAGTTGCACTTAAAAGTTCAAGAGTTTGCATATGATTGTAAGTATGAAAATATGAAGATAATTAGTCATAGTTAAAGCGCGCAACGCAGAAAATTAACCGAAACATGAAGAAGCAATAAGCCCAACAGAGCTACTAATACAACTTAAGTTAGCTTCGACTAAGGGGTACCATTTATAGTCTACTCTACGCGATCTCAACCACGGATCAGCTTAAACTACGTCCATGCGACGCGGGCGCGCGCGGAGGTTTGCTGATTCATGCTAATTTGAGATATTTATAGGAGAAGATACTTGACTCGTATTACTATCTGCAGTTCGACGGATCGCTTCAGAGTTGAATTCTCGTAGCTGCACCTGATCCCATTTGTTGATAAATTTCCTAAAGAGGAACGTTTTTCTGGCCAATGTTCGTAGTCATTTACCCGGCCGGGGATGCACTCTTTGCAAGGGAGACGCGCTACTCAGCCGCTTCAACGACATCATGAGCTATGAAAGTTCCCGCTTTAGACTACCGTCTGTAGGCCAATGGGAGTATTTCTAAAATTATGAGTCAACTCAGTCAAGAACGTTTGCATGATCGTCTTGAGACTTGAGATTTTGATCGTGATGAGTCGATCGATGAGTCGTAAATGGAATGCACGTAATTGCCGTGTAAAACGATCAAGGGGTCTCAGATAGAAAGACTCTCAATGACGATTAGTTTGTTGGACATGACCACAACTACGCAAGAGTCACAACTTTTGAACTTTGTAAAAGTCCGCAACAGTGCACCGAAATCAAAGATCGGGCATCAAATGATCAAAACGAGCAAAGCGAGCTGCTTCGGAAAGCAGCGGGCCAGCGGCCATTCAACGGTAATCCGATAATTGCCGTGCCAGAAAACACGGCCTCAGATCTGCACGGCAGCACGCACATCAGGCTGACGGTTGGTTTAATGTTGCTCTTAATTGCACCGCTCGCATGATCGGATCATCGGATGGTCCAGTGCCCGCAGTGGCCGGCCCCTAAGTCCACGGGGTACTTAATCCGGGGCAAA
Organism: Myxozyma monticola; assembly: GCA_030568405.1. Taxonomy (NCBI): domain Eukaryota; kingdom Fungi; phylum Ascomycota; class Lipomycetes; order Lipomycetales; family Lipomycetaceae; genus Myxozyma; species Myxozyma monticola. Next base: position 49,157 of record JAJLTV010000085.1, on the reverse strand, counting down.
AAAAATATGCCGCAGATAATATGATGAAGACGCCGGTGCGGGCGGGGCTGTGCGCGCGGTTTGTCGTCTATCAGCGCTGCGCATTGCGCATGGCTCGAGTGATTGCTTAATGTCCATCCACGCAGTGCACAAAATAGTGACTACAGAGTACGTTATTTAACGTTAAATGCACAACTCTCAATGTTGATTGAGACTGCCAACTGGAATCTGCAAATTACTATGACGTTCTCAGAGGTCATAAGAGGTGCGCGATTAGGGTAGTATCTATCTGCTCCAAGATCGTCGACGTTGGATGAAACACGCGACATTTGCTTAACTCGGTTAGAAAGCGTATCCCTTTATCTCCTGGTTCGACCATTATCGTCCATTTAAGTCGCGAAATTTAGTGAAACTGATCGGTGGCCGTGGCCCAGACTTCAGTATCAAAGAAATATAGAAAGAAGCACGGCGACCACTGTTCACCGAATTTACGTCTCCTCTTGACTCTTCAAGCGGCAATGACTCTTTTGCGACAGGCCGACGGCGTCAGTCGTGCCTGAAGGCTGCAGGAGGCGCTGCCACTGCTGAGAGTCACTAGTGTGCCACAGCGTTGAAGACGGAGCTGCGCCTGTTATCGCGTCCTGATTAGACATGGGCGGGAGCCAGCGAGCGATATCAGTAGCTCTGTATCGAGCTGCGCCGTAGCGACGGACAGTTATCGCAGCGCCAAGCGGAGAAGCACTGCTACTGCGCATGTCGCAGGCCGCGATGTCTCGGTCGGCCATGCGATAATTTGGGAAATTTAGTTTGGCTGGTAGGAGAAGGCGCGATAAGCCTGTGCGGCGCGGCGCGGCGGAGCTTATCGGGGCCGTGATAGAATCGGCCACGCGACTCGCAGTCATACGGCAGTTGCAGTCGCCCGTAACAGCGCGATGAGTCCTCGACGCCCGCCGCCATCGCGCATCCGAGCCACTTATTGCCGCAACATGGCGGCCGAAGGCGTAAAGACTCTCAGCCGCGCGTTGCGGGGAACCGCCGCAGCTGCTGAGTCCACCGCGAAGCCAGCCGAGACGAAACAAAGACAAGCTCCAGAACAGCTCAGGGCCCCCCGGGGAAAGGCCACTGCGGCGGGTCCCAGCGGCGCACTGAGCAGTCGATAGCGGTGCGCGGACGTCGGCTGGCCGAGCTCGAGCGACTTGGCGGAGGTTGAGCGCTGGACTGGACCAGCTCTTATCGCGCGCGCTCGTCTTGGCCTGGCGCGCTGTCGCGCTCTCGAGGCTATCACGGCTATCGAGCTGTCGAGCCAGTTGCTGGCTTCTTGCGTATCCATTGTCTCGCCAAGCCCATCGTAGTCAGACACGCTTCGCCGCGTATCTAAGCTTTCCTCGACTCATGCGCGATTCACCCTCGGCATATGGCAAACGGCTTCCCGACCATTGGCCGCCCGAAAACATATATATACAGACCTCGGCCGCCCCTTCTGTCTCCAATAGCCACACTGTCACACTCCGTTCGTGCAAGCACTGCAAGCATCGCAAGCAATCATGGGCTTTGACTACTTCATGAACCCGGTGGCGGAGTGGATCGGATGGTTTCCCAAGGAGTACTCGCGCGAGGAGCGTGTTCTTGTCCACAAGCTGGACCTGCTCATTCTCGTCTTTGCCTGCGCATCAACATGGACCAACAACCTTGACGTCAATGCCATCTGTACGTGATGTCTGCTGCTGCGACTGCCCGGTGCTTCACGGCCATTACTGACATCACACAGACAACGCTTTCGAGTCCGGCATGGAGGAAGACCTGCAACTCTCTGGAAATCGCCTCAGTTACTTGAGCTCTCTCTGTAAGTATTTTTTAACTATGTATTTTCCGCTCGTTTCTCATTGCTAACCCGTCCTTAGACTGGGCTGCCACCACCGTATGCCAGGTCCCGTCCAACTACATCGTCACCCGTGTTCCCGCTCATATCTACATCCCTGCTTGCGAGATCGTTTGGGGAATGTTCACTCTCGGCACTGCTTTCGTCAAGAGCTACAAGCAGCTGATGATTGTTCGTTTCTTTGTCGGCATCTCTTCCACCCCGTGCTGGGTCGCAAACGTTCACATTATCAACTCCTGGTATCGCCGTAATGAGTTGGGAAAGCGAAACGCCATCTACTACATCACCTACCCTCTCGGATCCATGTTCTCCGGTTACCTACAGAACGCATGCCTTACCCTGGACGGCCGTTTGGGCCTTGAGGGCTGGAGATGGCTGTTTGTCATGTGCACTGTCATCACTGTGCCCATCTCCTTCTTTGGAATGTTCTTCTTCCCCAACGTCCCTTCCAACTGCCATTCTCGCTGGCTCACTCCGCGTGAGAAGGAGCTTGCGCAGACTCGTCTGTTGGTTGAGGGCTTTGCTCCTTCGCGGAAAGCTGGTCTGTCTATCGTCTTGAAGTCATGTAGGGCATGGCAGACTTGGTGCTTTTTCGGACTTGCCGGTTTGTTCTGGATGACTCCTTACCCCTCCACCACTCCCTACCTGCTCTGGCTTGGTAGCATCGAAGGTTACAGTGACCAGATGGTCAACAACTTGAGTACTACTTCCTACGCCATCTCAATCTTTGCCGCCATGTTCTTCGCGTTCTACAGTGACTGGCGCGGAAAGCGTTGGGACTGCCTGTTGGGTGCTGGTATTCTTGTTCTTATTTGCAACATCATGCTCATGATCTACAACATTCCAAAGGGCGCCATGTTTTTTGCGTTTATCGCGCTTGGATTCACTCAGGGCCCTATCAACGTCGTCATTGCCTGGTTTGCTGAGTCTCTTGCGCACGACCTCGAAATGCGTTCCGTTTCATTCGGTATCGTCAACATGTCTTACTGTCTTGCGCAGCTCATCCTGCCGCTCTGTGTCTGGCAGACAAAGGACGCGCCGCGATTCAAGGCTGGATACATTTTTATCGTCGTTTGCAGTGTCCTCGAGATCCTTCTCTTGCCTCTTCCAATCTACTTTGAACGCAGAGACCGTCGCCGTGGTATCAACCAGATCGAAGCGATCGAGGGAATCACTCAGGCTACCGAGTTTGATGAGCTCTCTGCTATCGAGGCCGATATCGAGAAGAACTCGTCGGGATCGCTCGATAAGAAGGATAACGTTGCGGTCAAGGTTCACGAAGCGGGTGAAGTTTTTTGATGGAGTACTGAATCGGAGTCTGGATATATTTTGATTAGATATTTGCGTTTGAATACATGTTTTGTCTAGAATTATGCACATTTCGTGGAAACAAACACACGGCCAAAAGGAAAAGGCTGCGGCCAGGACTTCTCTCATAATTTTAACGTTTTACCAATAAACCTTAAATGTGAGCGATGTCATTTCGTTTAGCATCTTCCTAGAACGATATTTACAGGAAAATTTGATCTGGCATAATTCACCACAGCCTGGACGATTGTAATTTGCAAACTTGCTTTCACCGAAAGAAAAATCAAGCTGGCGAGACTAGGACCATGCGAAATATGTCGCGAGGAGCAGGCTCGATACAAATGTCCTAGCTGTAGCTTGAAATAGTCAGTTACTTGCACAAGTTCTCTTTTCAACCATATCAAGTCAAATTACTAATGTGCTCATTACCTTTAGCTGCTCATTAAAGTGCTTTAAGGATGAGCGACATGTCCATACCGATACAAAGCCAAAAGAAGGTGATTCGGAATCCGCTGGCGTCGTGACTTCCGACACGACATCGATTATTCCTACACAACCGCCCCAATCAACCATTTCGCAACCACAGCCATCTGACAAATTCAGTTTAATAGCAGATGACGAGAAAATCCAAAACATGCTCAGATCGCCAACGTTACAACATCATCTCATGAACGTACACGAGATTCTTGCTGATCCGAAGCTTTCGGGTGAGATTTCCGCTGAGGGACGACACGATGTCGCGCTCAAGAAATTGAGAGAACTTAGAGTTGGCGGGATTGAAGAAAATGAAGAGATTGAGGAGTTTGTGCAACATCTGTTTGCGGTTATAGGCAGCAACTCTGGTCGAGCAGCAAACTAGGGAGCCATGCCATCGAGCTATGCTTTTCGTTTGACTCATTGAGACTCTGGAGTAGTACGATTTGTTTTCTGCCACTGGTTTCCTGAGAGAGTGAGAGTAAGTCGTAAGAGACTGAATTACTGGTTTACTGGGGTTTACGGGAAGATCAATGTAAATAACGATGTACGATTTCTTTTTGGCTGCACGGCGTTTTTGGTATTGTAAGCGCCAGCAGCCGCCAGGCGCCAGCGTACTACTTGTCTACTTATCTGCGATATACAATTCTATGTATTTAATCTAGTGACTCCCATAAGTAATCTATTATCCGAATAATAGCGAACCACATGCGATTCTATGCGACCAGACTCTACTCTAGTTTTTTTATTTTGTTTTGAACAGCTTTTCTAGATCACGTGCGCCTGATTAAAATTAAAGTTTGATTTGCCGACTCCGGCCCGCCACGAATATCGATCGATATGTATACGTATCGTGCATGGTTAGCTTGCATCTCAGATAATTCCTCACAATTACACGGTCAAATCCTGAAAGCGGATCGGGTTTATATAGCACTTCACAATGCGGGCCCAGGCTGGAGTTTTTACGGCTCTGCTAGCGGCGATGCTGCTGCTGTTGGCTAGCCCCGTAACCGCATCGGTATCAGTCGTGGACCTGCTGTCGTCTTCGCCAGATTTCACAATTCTCGTGCGCGTGCTGCAGCGTACTGGACTTATTCCCGTGCTGAATATGGGTCGGAATATTACATTCTTTGCACCACCGAACAGCGTGCTGGAGAAGGTCTCGCCATCAGTGGATCTACCGACGCTCTTGAAGTACCTTATCGTAACCGACGAAATTGTGAGCGCAAACATGACGGAGGACTCTCAAGTATACTTCTCCCATTTACGTGCACCATCTGCGCCTGATTTTCCAACACCGATAAAGATTCAAAGAGTCAATGCGGCCGTTGGCCAACCGTCTGACGGGAAGGGCAAGAGACTGGTTATCGGGGACGCGAACATCATTCAACATGACTGGATCGCAGACAACGGTGTCATCCAGGTGATTGATCGACTTGTCGAGATTCCAGATAATATATGCCATGGCATACATGAGCTTGCTTCGAAGTCAGGAAAATCGGAGTTCTTTGCAAAGCTGTTCACGATGCATCCGTGGATCTGTATTTTGCTCGGAGAGAGCGAGGACACGGCAACGGCGCTTATACCTCTGGATTCAGCATTTGATGCATTCAGCGCGTTTGAGATGGCTTATCTTATCTCTCCTGGTGGTCACGATGATCGATTGAAGCTGATTGGCGAGCATTTCTTGTACTCTGCGATCTATCGACAGAACGATACCGATGGATTAGGCCGGTACTGTAAGTGCACCGTCCAAGCTTATTGCTCAAATTTTCTGACTCTTGATAGATCCCGCGCTATCTGGAGAAATGGTTCATGTGGAGGCTGTGGCAAATGGAAAGATACGGTTCAACGACGCAGTAGAGACCGTGGATACCGACATCTTGTTCCAGAACGGCGTCATGCATACGCTTCCGAAATTATTGACTCCGCTTGCATACTTTGGATTTACTCCGCGCAAATATTTATACGGGTTAAACGCAGTGAAGTTCGTCAACGAGTTGGTGTTCCACAAATTCGAGAGCTCCATCGACGACGCGGATCGATACCAAACTATTTTCGCGCCAATCGATTCTCTGGATAGCGATTCACCAGCATCTGACGCCGCACTGACATACCACTTCTCCGACCACGTGCTTTCTTCACTCGATAGTACGGTCGTAGCGAGCCGGCTGCAGCCATCCGCAATGGGTGTTTATCACCAGCGGATTAAGATCGTCCATGACGCGCAGGGCGCGATTGTCAACGACCAGGCGCGGGTGATTGGGGAGCCTCTGAAAGTCGGAAACACAGTGATCATTCCGATTGATCGGCCACTCACGCTACCGCCTTCTTTTGAGTATTCGCTTGGCTCCATTGCCGCCGGCAGCAGCTCAGTTGCATTACTACGTGAGCTAGACTTGCTTAACGATGATCACGTTAAGGGTTGGACTGTGTTTGTTCCTAATGATGGTGCTTGGGAGGCTCTGGGTAGCGTTGGAAAATACTTCAAGCAAAATCCGACTATTGCGCGACAGCTGCTTTACAGTATGATGCTGACGCAGCCTGTATATTCGCCCGATTTTGGAAGCGACGCGGAGTACGAGACTGCATCCGGAACACGTATGACTCTCAAGAAGAAGAGTGGCTCAGAAATTGCATTTGTGAACCCGTTTAGCAAGACGGAACAAGTTGTGCCGCTAGTGTCTTCCGACACACTGTTTGCGTCTGGCGTGATTCACGCTGTTGGTAAGGTTGCTATACCAGATTACATCAAAATTACTCCGCGGCAACTTCTGGCTGCAGAAAACGTGAATGTCTACGTTGATCTTCTTGAGGCGACTGAGCTGCACAAGACTGTATTGGCAGATGACTCGCAATACGTGATTCTTGCGCCACTTGATTCTGCAGTCAAGTTTGAGAATATTTCAGCTGGAACGTTGAATCTAGCAACCCAACTTGGACTACATGTTTTAACTCGGAGAACATTGCGGGCTGGCTTATTTGTCGATGGCGCAGCTGCATACGATACACTTGTTCCCGGATTATCAATGCAAGTTACAGCAGCATTGGAGGACAGCTTTCACACACTGCGCGTTCAGTATACACCTCCCGCCAATCTCCGCCAATCAAGCCAAACCCTCAGTTTACCGATCCGTATTCTCAGCCATGGTGTGACGAGCGCTGGAGCGGAGGTTTATGTCGTGGACCGCGTGCTGCCGATGAATTTGCTGGTGCCGCCTATTGGACCGCGATCATGGTGGCAGCGTCATGGCATCCTCGTTGCTCTGGGAGCCGCAGCTGGTATCGTTGGAATCTCAATGGTATCGCTTTTCTGGTTCTGGATCATTTTCCAGGGTGGCCGTCACTGGAGTCGGCGACGATCGATTGCTGGAAATATCAAGCGATTTGTGCAGTTTCGGCGCGGACTTAACGGTAACTCAAACGAGATGATGATGCCGGAGGATAGCGACGAGGACGATGACGATGACGATGAGGAGACCCCGTTCATCACAAGTGGATCATTAGGAAGCCGTGTTACTGGAGAAGAGACAAATAATGCGGAAGAGAGCGAGCATGTCGAGTTGCCTGCGAGAGTGTAATTTTAGATTTGCTGATTCTAGTTATTTAGATCTGAGGATCTGAAGCTAATGGTACATTTCGTTTCACCTAAAATAACACTAATTCACCTAAAATAACTGCACAAGCCCTAGTTACAAGAACAATTACTCCGTGTCAAACATTTGATCCTCTGCTGCATCATTATTCTTATACATCGTCTTGGCGTACTTTTCCCATGCTGCCAGTGCGAGACCCAATGTATTTGGATCAACGCCAGGCATTGTCTTAATCACATCCAATTTAGCAAACATTGCATGACGAGCAGCACTTCGCCGAGATTTGTAGACTTTTCGGAGGTCACGGAGAGAAGCAACTTTCGAGGCCGTAGTATCTGCCGAATCTGTAGTCGAGGGGTGTGTTGAGGCAGTTGAACTTTGCAAGGCTGAACTGCTGTCCACTAGTGTATTTGATGCTGTCTGTGAATGCGCTATGGAAGGGTCGATTGTGGAGGATGACGGTCTCGGAGCTGCTTGAGAAGGTACTATACGCTCCGTCAGATTCGCGGGTGCATTAACTGGATTCCAACCTGCCACGACGGCTTCTGATTCTTCCTCGCCAGGCTGAGTTTGATCTAAAACAAAAGGTGGGAAATTCCAGTCAAAAGGAGCAGGTGGCAACTCTCTCTGAATCGATGTGTGATTCTGCATCGGCATGGGTAGTTGAGGGGCTGTACTGTTCTCGGAAGAGGACGGCTCCAAAGAATGCGATCGAGACACGCTCTCCTCTAACCGCGCAAATTGCCCCGTAGAGTTCGTTATGAATCGAGCGCCAAACCGACGGTCAAATTCTAAAAACTGTTCTGATATCGCGGGAGCAAGCGAAGGATTCGCCTTGAGTAACGCAAAGCGTGCAGCTGACGGCAAATCGTACCATGCCGGCTGCCCAAAGGAAGTATGATCTTGTTCATATCTTTGTTGTATGCGGACAGAACTTATACAGGAGCACCATATATTGTACAAGCTAGTCGGACTGATCGAGGCCTGCTTAGGTGGGCGACCGCTTGCTATACTCCTCTGCCGGAACTCCTCAGTGATTTGTGCCCAGCAGCGTGAAAAAGGAGCATTCGGCGGCCAAGTTTCTGCTACCACAGTAGCCGCCAAGACCAGGTTGTTCAAATCGCCGATGCTCCATCCTTGGAGCTCCCGCGACACACTAGTACCACTGAGAGCAGCAGAGCCGTCGTTCGTTGTAATAGCGTTTGTTGATGGTTGCAACGCGGAAGTATTTAAAGAGCTTGCTGTAAGGCTCATGGTCGGCTGCTGCACAAAGCTGCTGATCGGACCTCAGATAAAACTTAACTTCGCTTCATACCAGCTCATTGAATCGTGTACAAAACAGGTCGGACCATCAAACTTGTATCGAGATGCATTTCGAATCTCGCTCGCTGCGAGACAACATTGATCCAGAGGATTATTTCAGATCACGTGACAATACTTTTTATTTTGATTTGAAAAGCCAACATATACATCGATCTACACGACATATCGCTTACTTTTACAGATAGTTATTGATCTGAACAATAAATCGATCCGGAGTTTTAGTTAGGAACATTGCACAACTCACTGGAAGTAGTTGATTGAGCCTTCTTTGCTTTGACTGCTGCCTTTGCGATATGGTCGTTCAGCTCACGCGTGCCTGAACTTTGTTGACTTCGTCTGATTGCGCGTCTGCGATCCGCGTTGTAGAATCTCGTCTCATTGAGACGCGTTTCAGGGATACTAGCAGCAATTGTGATATTCAACGATCAATTGTTGTCTCATGAAAGACAAGTCAAGCGCAGTCGTACGGGTGGTAGACGTTGGCGTGCACGCGTTTCCGGGCCGTCCTGCAGACGCGTCAGGGACATGGACTATCTGTGGTCCAGGCGAGGAACTGATTACAACCGAGAATTCAGTGAGCTGGTATGTTGGCGGTGCACTAAGACGACGCTTTGGATTTCCACGCGACAAAATCCAGCATGCCGTTTTCACGACCTTTCCAGACGCTCGACCAAGCTCTCTTGCTCCACATGATGATCCGGAAGCTACTCGTGCCTTGGTGGTATTTCTGAGCGGAACTGCGGAAGTATTTTACGTCTCTGGTGCCCGACACGTGTTAGCCGTCCCGTTTGAAGTCAAGAAAGTGTTTCCGTGCTCTCGCGGACTGATTCTCGAGTGTTCGCCAGAATCAGCAGGACTTGCGTCGACAACTCAGCCTGCGCCGCCACACCTTTTCGCGCTCTCAGACCCATTCAATGATTTTGGGCTTGTGTCTACAGCTTCTGGCAAAGTCGATGCTACAGAGACTCTTGTCCTAGTTTCTGCGCGATTGCTCACCCCTCCGCAGCATGCACTCTTGACAGCTACATATGATAGCACGACTCATATGCTCAAAGTGTACCAGTTCCGATATCTACCAACAGACGGATCTAGCGTACCTGCACGGCGTCGAACAATGTCGCGTCGCCGTTCTTCTGCGTTACCTGCGGAACCGGATATGCTTTCTCGTGACCGCATGAGTTCTGCTGCTTTTGATGGACTTGATGGTCTTGAACCTATTCCGTTTCTTTCTTGGTGGTATGACGCGGAGACATTGCACCGTGACATTGAGATATCACTTATAGAAGGATTTGCTTTTGATGCAGGGTCAGAAACGCCACGCAAAGTGTTCGATATAGTATTTGCAGACCAGAAGCGACAAATTATCGCAGCGCTAGGGAGCACACATCTGCTGCTTCTCATCTTTACATTAGATGGTCACCGGATACAATTTGACGATTCTATATCAATACCTGCAGCAGATGCGGCTCCTATTAATGGGAAGTATCCGCACATTCTTGTGCTGAATGCAGAGGGAGAGCTGAAATTTTATCATCCTTTGCTCCGTGTGTTCTCTCCAGTATTAGCATGTGATCCCGTGGAAGCAATTATGCATGTCGATACCGCTACGGTATCTGTCCGTATGAAAGCACCACCGAATCCGATTACCAAGATCGACATAATTCTAGGTCCTACTACGGCATCGGTAGCGCGTGCCATCGAGATAATCGGCTCACTGCTCAGTCCGCTTGAGTTGGAGCACTTTTTATTCCATTTCTCATCAGCATTGCACCAGAGTTCGACACCTATGAGTGAATGGAGCATTTTTACAGCAGCTTTGATTGCATCTTGGGTAGGCGCTCAGCCTGTTCCCGAGAAGCGAGAATCTGACGGTCAGTCCTCAGTACATCCGTATATCAAGATGATCAATAGCCCTATGGGTAAAGACTTGGCTCGCTCACTTTCAACTGTGGATTCATGGTTATTCTCCGGGAAAACTGGACTGAGACCGTGGTTTCTCGCGAAGCAGATTAGACTAGGATTTGAAATCGCACGCAGCGTGCGCGCGAGCATTCCTGAGACTCAGCGTTGGCCGAGTAACAAGCAGGCTGCTATTGCAACCGCGCTGCATTATTACACCGAAGAGCTCAAACTTGATATCGCAGCTGTTGAGTCGAAGAGAAAACTTGCGCTATTGATGGGTCAGCTTGTGCGATGGCTAGGATGGCCGGATATGTGGAAGGAGGCTTACACGGACTGTGACGTGCATTACGATGAAAGTAAGTTTAGCAGATATTCAGAACTTTTTGCTCGTCCGTTTGAATCAGCTAACAGGATGTTTAGCTGCGCGGTCCCCGGCTCCGGAACTGACGAATCCGCCGAACATTTTTGCAACATTGTACGATGTCCTAATAATGCCGGCGCCGGATACATCTCCGACCGCCATACCGTCAGTCGACATCTCGCCGACACTTTACGAATTGCACATGCGCTTCAAGACCGACCAGCCATTTTCTTCCAAAAAGCACATCATGTCGTTGCTACCACGAACAAACTTCATGACTGGTGTTTTCAAAACGCTGATGACGTCTCCGCCGTCTACCGTGTACCGAGACGTCATCGACCTGTTGTTGGACACATTCCCGACTCAGTCTGATGTGGCGCAGAATCGCGGACGCGCACTGATGAACGAAATTGAGCGATTTCCGGAATGTATTGCAATCGTGTTCAGGGAGGCTATTTTATGGTGTCAGGAACATACACCGACAGAGTGGGGCGTGGAAGCGCTTGAGTTGATTGGCCGACGTGATTTGAAACGATTGCTCGAATCTGGAAATCAAGTTAATTTGCCTGAACTTCGACACCCCGTATGTTCTTTTGATTAGGAAACAGATTTCAAAGATTAGCTACTGACGTGAAAATTAGGTCCGGGAACGGCCGCGTGAGATTTCACAGATCGTGGCATCGATGCACGCGGACGCCGAGATAATCGGGCCTTGGGATGGAGTGTCTGAAATCGACCGGCTCCACGTGTCGCGACTTATATTTCGCGAAGATCGACGATTGCAAGAGGTTCAGAAGTTATTACAAACCACGCGAATGCAGTCTGGCAAGTTTGAATATAGCCAGTTATCTACCTCGTTCAATGAAGCAGACATGCACACTGCACAACAAGAACTGGCGGTCGTGATTGGAAACAGAACGTTGGCGGTGCCGGTTGGTCGTGGAGCGTTTATGTACTCTGCGCGAGTACCTTTGTTGACTGAGAAATTCCCGATTCCAAAAATGAATTTTAATATCGTCATGAAACCAAGCTTGGCGACGATCATTGTTGACAAAGGTGTCATGGCTGAACCGGTGATTTCGTGGGGTCTGTTTCATAATGGTGTAGCGAGTGGACTCAGTGTGTCGCGCGATGCAAAGGAGATTACAGGTTCATGGATCGTGTTTAACAAGCCATCTGAACTTTCAGCTCAGCATGCTGGATTCTTGCTCGGACTCGGTATGAATGGCCACTTGAAGAATTTAGCAGAATGGCATATTTACAATTACCTTCGGCCGAAGCACATGTTGACATCAATTGCGCTGCTGATTGGAATGTCGGCATCGTATCTCGGCACGATGGATCAGAAAATGACAAAGGTGCTGTCAGTGCACGTTGTCGCGTTGCTGCCTACCGGGTCTGCCGATCTCAATATTTCAAGACCGATGCAGACGGCAGGGATAATGGGTGTTGGATTGCTTTACTATGGCACGAATCACAGACGGATGAGCGAGATTCTGATTTCCGAGATTGACATTTTTAATACTTCTGGAATCATGCATCGGCGACGTCGCGATACTCGTCCGAAACCCGGTACCGACGACGCGTCCGCTGAAGGCGGCGAGGTTCTGCGCGACGAAGGGTATATTTTATCAGCTGGATTTGCGCTGGGACTGATCAACATTGGCAGCGGAGGAGATATCGCAAATCTGAGCGATTTGCATATAATGGAACGGTTGCTTGCGATTGGGACTGGGAATACGGGGACCGGGGGAAGCGCGGGTGCGAGTACTGCGGGTGTTGCGGGCGGGTCGTCGGCGCAGAAACATCATTTACTGGATAAGAGTTCGTCTGGGAGTATAGTGGCGCTGATGCTGATATATTTGAAGACGGAGGATGCTGGGGTTGCAAAGAAGTTGGACGTGCCAGAGACTGAGATGTTGTTTGAGTACGTGCGACCTGATTTGCTGTTACTACGGACCGTAGCGAGTCGGTTGATTTTGTGGAGTACGATCGGAAAGAGCGAGAAATGGGTCGTGCAGTTTGTTCGCCCATTTTTACGGGTTCGGGCAGATTTGAGAGATGTGTTGATGCTGGATAGTGACGACTTGCCGCTGTTGAATATTGTGTGTGGACTCTGCTTTGCCATGGGCGTGCGATATGCTGGAACGGCTGATCTAGAAGTGAAAAATACGCTGATGCGGTATCTGGACCAGTACATGCGGATCTGCATGCTACCTTCGAGCACGCATGATCAGCGAATGACGAAAGCGACGGCTCGAAAGTGTCAGAGTGTGTTGATTCTGTCGATGGCGGTGGTCATGGCTGGTACCGGGGATCTGGACGTGCTGCGGCGGATCAGGAGGCTGCATGGCACGATTGACGCGACCGTGACGTATGGAAGCCATCTGTCAGCTCATTTAGCTCTGGGATTGCTGTTCCTCGGAGGTGGCGATTATAGCCTTGACACTTCGACAACGGGGAAGAACGCGACGGATCCGGGGTACCTTGCGATTGCGGGGCTCGTGATTGCGCTATACCCTCAGTTCCCGAATGAGCTGCAAGACAATGACGTGCATTTACAGGCGTTTAGACACTTTTGGATTTTCGCGTGCCAGAAGCGGTGTTTAGTCGTCCGGGACATTGAGAGCTTGAGACCGGTTGTGATGCCGTTGACTATTGGTGTTCGCGACGACCAAGGGTCGGTGGTAAATGAGGTCAAGTTGACTGCGCCGTGTTTATTGCCGCCGCTGGATCGGGTTGAATGGCTACGGACAGAGTCGGCAGAGCATTGGCCCGTGATGCTTGATTTACGCGGTAATGAAGCGCAACAAAGGGCTCTGCGGGCAGGGTTGACTGTGTACGCTGAAGATCGGCGGCGGAGTGGGCAGCAGGTGCGGCGCGGGGTTGATGGTGTGGTGGGATTCAGCGATATGCTGAGTTTACTGAGTCCGCCGCGAGGCGTGAAAGAACGCAGCAGACGGGAGGTGTATGAGGAGGGCAACGGTAGAGGAATTGGCGGGCCGGTTGGGGGCGGGGTCGCGATGAAGTTGCTACAGGTTGGATTCCAGAATGAGGTCGATCGGGACCGCGTACGGGCAATGAGTGCCGAGCGTGAGTGCAGCTATATTTCTGGTCTAGAGTGTTTTCGACTAACAAACCGAGCAGTACAAACACGACGCCCGCAGATGCAGACCACGGGAGTCGACATGGCGGGCACGTTGGCGCGCATGATTGAGGAGCCTGTGACGGTGGACGAGGTGTGGAACGTGAAGACGGCGGTGGTCGGGTTCCCGCGGTGGGTTGTGGACGGGAACGGGGAGGGTGCTGGCCGGCCGCTTGTGTTTTTGCCGCAGGAGACGGTGGAGCGGTTGAAGGTCGGGATCTGGCGGATGCGGCGGGCGGTGTAATATTTTATTTTAGACAGTACAACTGGTAATTCGGCATGTATATATTTTTACCAAGAAGTCCAAGATCAGCGAAATGTATAACTAGTTACTATGGCATTTGATAAATGCGAGCAGCCGAAGTGGCCGGAGGCGGTATGACGGAGAAGACGCGAAGTTCAGCGTTCAGGTCCGGGGTGCGGCGCGCGTGCGGCGGGTGCGGCGTCGGAGATGGCCGAGGACGCCGGGCGCGTGCGAGTCGCGACGATCGCCCGGCGATCAGAAGAAGGTGCAGCGGGTCATGAGGTGGATACGGGGTGGAGTATTGGGCGGCCGGGCAGCAGAAGCGGGCGCGATGACGCGGGCGAGGACGACCAGCGGCGGTTTGGGCGGAGTGGCCGGTGATTTGGCGGTGGACTGGCCGTGAAGCGGGCACGCGCGACGCGGTCGGCGGAGCGCGACGGCTTTGTTTACGCTTTTCGCGCAGCTCTGCACGTCGCCAATGTGCGCCACAGACGGAGGCGATCAGATACAGACAGATAAGGCGGCCGGCGCGCGCTGTCGGCGCCTTTGCTGCTGCTGCTGTAGGATACTGAACAGTCGATACCACCTCACCTCGCCGCCAGTGATCCCTGATCACCGACACCAACACCACACGAGATCCAATGCATCTCTACGACACCTTCCCCCGCCGCAAGAGCTCTGGCCGGCGGCACTCGTCCTCCTCCGTGCGGCGGCCGCTGCTCGCCATGCTCCAGCCCTCGGCCGCGGACTTCGACGACGAGGACACCGCGCCAATGGCGCGCTCGCGCACCACGACCAGCTTCGCCACCGAGAGCCAGTTCGACTACCCCTACTGGAAGTTCCTCGACGACGAGACCGACGAGCTGCGGCGCTTCCGCACGACCTCTACCTACGCAACCTACAACGCGTTCCTGTACGAGCAGGCCGGCGAGGGTGCTCAATACCTGCCCGACGTCGGCTGGCGGCCATGGCTCGCGGTCCTCGGCGGCTTCTGTGCCCAGTTCTGCTCCTTCGGCTACATGAACGTCATTGGCGTCTTCCAGGCCTACTACGAGACACATCAGCTCGCGCACCTGAGTCCATCCGCCATCTCGTGGATCGGCTCCGTCCAGACATTCATTCTCGCCTTGGGCGGCTTGTTCGCCGGCAGAATGTGTGATATGTACGGCCCGCGCTGGCTGACTATCCCGGGCGCTATTCTGCTGGCTGCCGGTGTCGGAGCCACCTCGGTCTGCACCGAGTACTACCAATTTATTCTTGCGCAGGGTGTTTGTTCCGCGTTTGGCGCGTCGCTGCTGTTCTACGCAACCACCGCTGCTGTCACAACCTGGTTCTCCGAGCGCCGTGGTCTTGCGTTTGGCGTTTCCGCCTCTGGAGCTTCCTTTGGCGGAATTGCCCTGCCATTCATCTTTGACGGAGTTGTCACCCGCGCTTCTTTCTCCGCCGCCGTCCTCTCCCTCGGCGCCCTTCTCTTCTTCTTCGCCGCCATCGCCGCCGCCGTCACGAACTGCCGCATTGCCCCTTCCGGCCGCGAGCCCTACCGCTTCGCCCACTTCTACCTCCGACCCTACGCCGACCCGGTCTTTTCCCTCGTCACATTATCCCTCACTCTCACATATCTCGGCCTCTTTGTCCCCTTCGCCTTCATCGCCTCCCATGCCCTCGCCTCCGGCCTCTCCATCACCTCCGCCTTCCACCTCGTCGCCTACCTCAACGCTGGCTCCTTCGCTGGACGTCTCTTCTCCGGCATGGCCTCCGACAAAATCGGCAAGTTCTCAGTCTTCTTCCTCGTCATCCTCATGTCCGCACTCGTCGTCTGCCCGTTCTGGTACTTTGCCACAACTGAAGTCTGGATTGTCGTCGTCGCCGTCGCCTACGGTTTCTCCTCTGGAGGTGTCCTTGCCATGTATCCGGCTCTCGTTGCCCAGATCTCGCCCGTCACTGAGATCGGTACTCGCGTCGGAAGTCTGTCTGCCGCCATTGCATTCGGTGCTCTCGCGAGTCTGCCCATCGCGGGCGCGCTCGTCGGCCACAGCGACGCTCCTGGAGGTGACGCGTTCGCTACCATGCAGTTCTACGCCGGTGGAGTCATGCTTGCCGGTGCTGGTGTCGCTGTTCTTGCAAAGGCGCGTGCTACTCGTGGAAACATTTTTGCGGCGGAGTAGAGAGAAGTATATTGGGTGGTGCACTGGTGGATATGGTTGCATTCGGTTCGGTCATGACTAGATTGTTTTCGTTTTGTTTGTTTTATTTTGATTTTTTACAAAAGCCGGTGGAGTATCGTATCAATGTATCAAATATCAATGTGTCAATGTATCATGCATCAAATATATGACTATTTATCAAATGCTTCACTCCTAAAAAGATTATTGCCCACCTTCCCAATCGAGCTAGAATTGTGTCACGTGCACCTTGTTGGTTGTCATCGCGGGGCTCGTACCGTCTCGACGCCGGATGGATCGCGGAACCAGCTCGACAATTAAAGACACCTCTTCTTTAGTATCTACACTCTACCACACCGTGCCTCCAGATCCCCTACTTCTCTTGACTGGTCGATTTAGGGCCCTCTTGAGCCGGCTGACTTATTTCTGCGCCTCAGTCCTAGTCCGACGGTTTTTCGTGCGACAGCTGTGTTTAAAGACCCGCCGCTTCCGCCACCATGAGCGCGAACGACGCCGGCAGCGTCACGGCCACGCAGCGTATGCTGTCTGCCTGCTCCGGATCTCTCGTCACATCGTTAGTCAGTATGTTATTCCTTGTTTTATTCATATATACACATCAGATTCTGACAGACACAGTAACCCCACTCGACGTCATCCGCGTACGGTTACAACTACAAGACTCCGTCCCGCCCCGCACAAGCTCCGTTGCATCCGGCCTCAAATCATATACTATGCCCCAAGTGTCTCCTCAGCGTCTCATAGCAGCAGGCGATCTTGGTGTCACAGCGTGCTGTCGCGACGTCTTCAACCTGCCAAATTCAATCGACTACTGCGTCGCCTCGCACTTTGATGAATGCGCAGTTCAGCAATATTCCCAGCGCGACGTGTTGCGCGGAACATGGGACGGTCTCGGCAAGATTGCTCGGAACGAGGGCGTTACTGCTCTTTGGCGCGGTCTTTCGCCAACACTGACTATGGCTATTCCGGCTAACGTCATCTATTTTGTCGGATACGACCATCTCCGGCACGCAGTCCCAGTCCACAACGATACCCTCGCGCCCTTAATATCCGGCGCCCTCGCGCGTACTTTCGCGACTTCCGCAATATCCCCCATCGAACTCTTCCGCACTCGCCTGCAATCCCTCGCATCTTCCTCCACCTCAAGCTCATCATCCCAACCCCGCACATCGCGAGCCGCATTCACAATGACATGGGACGGAATCGCCGTCATGGTCCGGACCCAGGGCATCGGCTCCCTTTGGCGTGGTCTTACCATGACGCTTTGGCGAGACGTGCCGTTTTCAGCTGTATACTGGGCAGGCTACGAGATGATCCGCAAAAATCTCGACGAGTATAACGATTCCCGACGACGTACAGGCGCTCGTGCCGCGCCACCTGGCGAGATTGAAACATTCATGCAAGCATTTGTCTCCGGCGCCACGGCTGGAACCATAGCCGCATGTGTGACTACGCCATTTGACGTCGGCAAGACGCGTCAACAAGTCCTGCGAAGTATGGATCCGTCGCGCGATGGCATGATTTCCATGCTCAGACATATCGCGGCAGACGAAGGAGTCTCGGGATTATTCAAGGGCCTTATCCCGCGAGTTATGAAGGTCAGCGTGTCGTGCGCATTGATGATCTCACTTTACGAAGTCGGTAAACGCATGTCATTGCGCGCAAACCAGGTCGGATCTGCGACGCTTGATCCTACCGGTATCATGCCTCTCGAGTCATCGGTTCAAGATCAGATCCTGGCGGCAGTAGAAGCTGGCAGTGATTGAAAATGGAGAACGAAAAATCGGTGCATTTTGTTATTTGTATATTACATATTTTTTTCCTGACCGGTTTCGTGGGCATATTTGGATCTAGCTTTTTTTTGTACGCGGTTTCTATATACGTGGCATGGTGTTTTTCTTTTTGATCATCTCTGAATTAATATATATTTCCCTACTCGTTACTCTCCTGATCATTCAATCATCATCATCAATCATCATTAATCATCACCATCCATCAGAGAATCATAACTAATAACGTCCCATAACCGTACCACCAATGAACTTGTTAACAGTGTTCAAGCACAGTAGTCCCAGCCGCCGCGCGCGCAGCCGCCACAGAATTCTCTCCCTCATCATACCCTGCCCCACTACCGCACTCATCATCCGCCCTCGGTCTCCACTCTCTCAACTCATTATCAACCGCCACCAGAATCCCACGCGACGCATGCTCACCGCGGTATTCAGGCACCGCCTGTCCAGGCACTACAGCCTCCGAATCCAACAACGCAAGAACCCGACGACCATGACGCACCAACACCAACGCCTTCCCGCATCGTTCCTGAAGCGCGTCAAGTTGACATCTACCAGCAACTCGGAGTCGTTCACGGGTAACATTAATCAGTTGCGCTGCGGCGACAAGCATCTCCGCGTCAGCGCGCACAAGCTCACGATGTAACTGCTCTACTTTCCGATCACGCGCAGAGGTATCATTAACCGTTGCCCCCGGTGCCGTCAATTTCGCAATCTGCTCACGTAACTTTGCTTGATGAGTCAAAGCAGGACGCACAGAAGCAGCAACATCCATCACAGTCCCCAACGCAATCGCGAGATCAGCAAGTCCCGTATCAGCGTACGTGGTATCCAACTCCGCTAATTCAGCAAGCAACACTCCAAACTTATCAGCCACATCCGAAACAGCAGCATCATTAGTCGCAGCACCCCATTCTGACAGCAACTGTGCCGTATTACGCGTTGCTGCAGCCGCGGCACGTTGAGAGGATTTCAACGCCGGAAGAGACTTGAGAAGACGCGAAAGAGGCGGGTGCGGAGATGTTGACAGCGCGGTGAAGAAGTTCCGAGTGCGACTTGCGCGAGGCAGCGTATGCGTGTGAGAAGTTGGCGCAAGCGGAGAAAGAGGTGAATCATCGACCGAGCGACGGGAACGTAGAGACAGCGTGCGATGCCTACAGATCGTCATTAGTATATTCAAACAAACTCACGATTGCCAACTTATACTTACATTTTGGTATATCGAGTGACGAGTAGCTAGGCACGCGACAAAAGAGGAGGTATACGCGGTGTATTTTCAAAAGCAAGAAATCAAATGAATTCTGGATATCATGAAGGAGCGAGAAGTGTGGTATATGCGGCGAACGCGGAATTTAAAAAGCTGGCGATTTCAATCTGGCCTGAACGATCCTCGCGCCGCGCGAGAAATGTAAACAAACTTGTTTTTAAAGTTTGAAGGAAAAAAAAAATAAAAGTACAAACTTAACAAGCCAAAATTATTTAAAGTCAATTAATTATTCTGTTCATGATGAGCTCCGCATCTAAAAACGCTCCGCATTTGCACCTTTTGAGTCTTTTATTGAGATTGAGTAATGGATTGAGAATTGAACTTAATTGGACTGTTGTACTTATCTACTTTTGAGACGATACGTCGATACCCCGAAGCAACTACCTTCTGTTGCGTCGATCACCCCCGTACCATTCGATATTCTCTGCATGATTATTTCCGTACGACTAAAGCGCATGTCTAATCGGCTAGCAAACTAAGTATCGCGTCAGACTCAGCAGTGAGACACCTCAGGTCTAGTAGCGAGTAACCAGTTAAGGCCTGCAGACCTCTAAAAATCAAAGTCATAATACTGCGTTCCAAAATAGGGATCCGAAACGTCGCATGCCGTATCACCATGCCTGTAGATATATGCTTCGTAAAACGTAGTTCTCTGCATACTCGTGGACAACTACAAGTTCCATGTTAGCACTTAGCAATCGAAAGCAAGATAAAAGATATAGACACATAGCACGTACGCCAATAGAGAGCAGAGTGGAGTTATTGGACCCATCGTCGTTAGCCTGCGGGGTAATGAACGATGGAAAAACCAAAACAATGGTCGAGTCGTTGTAGCTCGTGATTTTGAAGTTGTACTGGGTCATGTTGAACAGAACAATGTCCTCGTACGTGTCAGAGGATTTGGCATACTGTGTGACATTTACTTCAATCGCCGAGAAGTCCTATGTAAAAATAATCAGTATCTGGAGTCCGGAATTCTGCTGTCTGAAAATCTTACAGAGTCTGATTCATATTCAGAGTCTGATTCATATTCAGAATCTAACACAATCGAAAACGAGACACGTAAGGCGTACTCGGTGTCAAACTCAAGCTGAGGGGTGTAATATTTAAGGTATGACATGGTATTTTTGCCCGAGTCGAGACTTTCATCCAAATCGGTGAACATTCCCATTATAGATGAATCGGTCCAATACCCGACTTCTGAAAAGCTATCATGTTGCCAATCGCCGTACGCGTCTGAATCGAAGGTTTCCATTAAATCTTCGTAAAAGAAGCTGGCCATCAAAGTAGTACTCGGTCGACAAAACATGTCGCTTAAAGTTGAATTATCCGGTACATCATCCAAAGTTTTTACTTCCTCCTGCTGCATAAGATATACCATTGCAACGTTGGAATAATCCACGTCAGGGTCTGCACAACTGTCATCAGTAGGGTCATATACTGCCACATGGTACACATGGTACGTCTGATGAAGACAGCCAGCCTATAGACAAATTAGCCAGAATCCTTCAGTTCAGTCGCCAATGGCTCCTCAAATTGTATGAGACTTACTCCTAGGTACACACGATATTGTATAGAGTCATCGGACAACGCTGTCGTAAACTCGGTTGTGAGAGTCACTGTCGTTCCGTTCAGTTCATTTGATACGATTTGCTTCTGAGTCACAAAAATGTCAATGAGTGAATCCGTCTCATTCGCATTAATGACTAGCACGCTTAAAGCTGTGACATCCTATGCGTCAATCAAGGTTAGTCATTGCTCACTATCGAACAGAGGTATGCGGCTAACATACGTCGTACGACCCATAGTCTTCATCAATATCAAATCTCATTGATACTCGAAGAGCATAAGTAGTATTCCCATCCAAATAAGATGGTTGGTAAAGCCTTAGAGCGTAGTCATCTGTGCAATAGCTGTTTTGCTTAAAGATAGCCGAACCACCGGGCGACCCATCGATCCACCACTGAAATGCAGGGTAATACGCTTCGACGCCGTCTACACCAAAAGAATCATTCTGGTCTATATTATTCCAAGTTGACTCAAAAACATCAGTGTCTGCAACAACATTGCTAGAAGGCACGCAGAACGTCTGGTTCACCGCCTGACCAGCAGCAGTGGCTTCTGCCAATGATCCAGTGCTCGTAGCCGTCGCAAACTTGAGAACTGATTTTAACGTCACTGTAGTAGCGATAGCTGAAGATGAAGACGAGGTAATGCTCGCCGAGCTCGCTGAGGCCGATGGCGATGGCGGAGTCGGGCTTGACTTCTTCAATCCAGCACCCAATCCAGCACCAAGAGCAGCCGCGACAACAACGATAATGGCGATCAGAATCCAAAACATCTTCACAGACATTCCCAGAATTCTCCTCGGTTTCGAAGCAAGAGGCGGCAGTGTCTCAACCTGCACAATCTTCGGAGGCAGCGGTCCAGCACCAGTGCCTGCGGCGGCTAGCGGTTTGCCAACCGGGAAGCTCTGCTGCTCGAGAAGCTTTTGGTCGACTACTGGGGGCTCATGTTCGTGCTGCACCATGGCGCTGACGTCCACCATCGGCGGCTCATGCTCAGCTCCAGCATTGCTTGTAGTCTACATACAACGTTAGTTAAAACCCAGCAAAACAACGACGACCAAATTACTAGAACTTACAAGTAACGCGTCTTTCTCGGCAGACATTTCAAAGTATACTGTAATTGGTTGACAACGGCAGCGTACCAATAAATAGAGAGAGACCTGGCTGAATCGATCTCTTTAACAGAACGGAGAGCTCCAAGAGGGGCGCGGGCATATTATCCCAGGATCCAGAAGCGTACGCCTGCGTACGCGCAGTCGCCCGTCCTTGCCATCACTTTCCAGCCCGTGTAATCGTGTCCAGCAATCAAGAAACCAGTTTTGATGAGAACATCGCTGAGCATGACAACTTCTCAAGTCAAAACATACAGCATTGCCGTGAACCGTCTGACGTCGTGGCTGTACAGATCCAGTTTTAACAATCGCTCCGTCAGGCTTGGAACATTTGCGGACACCCGCATTGAGCTCACAAGTGTGCGCCCGCGCGTACACTTATGCACACAGTTAAATTCATTTTTCATGATATAGAAGGCAATTCTCATTTCTATTGCACGACCGGCTCCAAAGACTCCAAGTATATCCATCACATGTATGAAATGTTGCAGCACCATGTCTGTATGAAGCAACAAAGAAACATATAAGGTTTAAAGATCTGAAAAGTATAAATTCGAAAAACAAGACGCCATGCAACTAACTACCATCCTCGACAAATCCTTCTATACATACCCAAACATTACAAACAGCCACGTCTAATATCCAATAGGCTTGACCCCCCGTTCCGCATTAGCATTGTTTCCCATCACGGAAACGATAAACCAAGTCGGCAAGACAACCGCGCCCAGTAACGGCATCGCAACCTGTCCCGTGGACCGCCCCCATCCCATGGTCAAAATAATCGACTCAATCTCCGGCGGCACGTACTCCTTCACCGCTTCTCTCCCATTATGCAGCGCCAGAATGTTTTCACAGACCACTGGTAACGAAAGCTGTGACTTGTTTGCTGTCTTAATCTCAGGCACGTCTGTGATGTCGCCAATTGCGAAAACTCCGGGCGCGCCGTCGACTTCGAGGGTCTTTGTAACTCGTACGCGGCCTTTCTCATCTGTCCAGAGATCTGGAACCCATTCAGTCGCAAGCGTTGGCGCGTAAGAAGAGTACACTAAGTCCCCAGTCAACGTCTCGACCACGTCTTTCTCCCGGACTCGTTTCTTGATTGTAATCGTCCCGTCTCCATTATCAACCCCTCGCGTCTTCAACATAACGTTAACACGAGATTGTAACAAAAATGTAAGCACCCGCTGCCGTAATTTCGGCGAATACGCGTCCGAAAGTGGCAGTCCTCCCGAATGAATCAATGTGAACTTCTTCTTACTCCGATATCTGTCTGCCAATTCCGCAGCTAGCTCACACCCTGTCGGACCACCGCCGATAATGACGATATGGTAACTTGACTGGATCAGTTCTCTTTGGGCGGCGCAGTACTCTAAAAGTCCGCCTGCGTTGGGTGCGCGCGGGATCTGTGTTGGGTTTGCGAATGTGGAGCCAGTTGCAAGGACCTTTAGATTGTTAGCCTCCGCTGTACTCCTGCCCTCGCGTTTCGAAGCACACTTACAAGATAATCGTAGCAGACTTCTTTCCCACTCGCGAGTTTCACAAGCTTTGAAACCTGGTCAACACCCACCGCTTCATCCTGCACCACACACCCCAGCTGTAGCCGCTTGCCAAACAACCGATCATACGGCTTTGCAAGTACGTCCGACACGTCCTCAACGCAGTTCCGCACCGCAAGCGGTAAATAAACAAAATGGTCCCGAGGCTCTATAAGTGTGATGTGCAGATTCTTTGTCTGTGAAGCTGAAGAATCACGGAGCCTGGCTACCAGGTACGCGCCAAACATACCACCGCCGACGACGACGAGTTTTTTCACTTCACTGTTCTCAGCCATGGCGGTAGTTCCCAGTACTATTTTTTGAAGCGACTAGATGTTCAAAAGATGTGTACAGCTATAGTGACTGTGCTCAAAGAGTAAATAGAGACAATAGCATATCCTGAATGGCGAACTGATCAAGGAAAGTGGTGTGGTTGTCGGACCGCTCTAGGCCTCTGCGCCGCGAGCTCGGTCCTCGTATTCGTACTCGCCTCCGGTTTCGAAAATTGTCTCGTAATTCACTCTTCAGTTCGCCTCTCTATATAGTCCACCACTAAGTCTTGGATCTATACACCTCAAGTTACTCGCGATACCTTAAGAATACTGGGCGAGCAAGTTCCCTCAACTTGCGCTCAAATGGTTCCGTCCAATCGCACGGTACACACGTGTAAGAGTTAAATTATTTTGCCACGTGATAAACATCTCGACCGGATCTGATATGATAACGATTGCGATCTCCGAGATCTTCGACAAGATAACTATGAAAAATACATTTATATTATTTATTAGCAAGATATGCAAAAAAAACTTCATCGACTGGAAAACATTAAAGCGTCATGCATGGACTTCTACAGTTCAAAATTAAACAAATCCGTTCCAAAAAAGGGATCCGCAAGGTCGCACGCGGTATCACCGTGCTCATAGATGTATGCCTCGTAAAACGTAGTCCTTTGCGAATTCGTGGACAGCTATACACCATGTTAGCCAGCAAACCCACAAATAAAAAGAGAACTAAAAACGTACGCCAATGGAGAGCATCGTAGAGTTATTAGACTTGGAATCGTCCGCCTTCGGAGTAGTGAACGACGGGAAGATCAAGGAGATGGTCGAGTCATTGTAGTTTGTGATGTAAAAGTTGTACTGGGACATGTTGAACAGTATAATGTCCTCGTACGTGTCTGACAAGTTGCTGTACTGCGTCACATTCAATTCAACAGCCGGGAAGCCCTACACCGTTTGTTAGTATCTGGAACAAATGCGCTGTTCTGCGGTCAAAAAGTCGATTGTGTAAGGGAAATCTTACAGAGTCTGATTCGTATGCTGGCTCAAAGAAAATGGAAAACGCGACACGCAAGGCGTACTTCGTATCAAACTCAAGCTGATCGGTATAATACTTATAGTACGACATGCTGTTTTCACCCGACTGAAGCTGATTATCCGAATCAGTGAACATTCCCATTATCGACCCATCTGACCAATATCCTAACGACGACTGATTATCATATTGCCACACATCGTAGATCTCGGGATAGAAATGTTTGGAAGATTTCTCGTAAAAGAAATTAGACGTTAAGTTTGAACTTGGCCGGCAGAACATGTCGCTGATGGTTGAATCTTCGGTTACGTCGTCCGATGTTTTTGCCTCAATCTGCTGCCTGAGATACACCATTCCGACATCCGAATAATCAACATCAGGATGGGGGCAAGCGTCGTCAGTAGCATTAAATAGTGCTACATGGTATAGATGGTACGTCTGATAGAGACAGCCGGCCTATAGACAGATCAGAACCGAGTCCTTTCAATTCAGTCGCCCGATAATGAGGTTTTGCTACTTACCGAAACAAACACCTGGTAAGACTTGGAGTCATCTGATAACGCCGTTGTGAATTGGGCCGTGAGAGTTACTGAAGTGCCGTTCAGCTTATTCGATACGATGTCCTTCTGAGTAACTGAAATGTCGACCGGCGTATCCGTGTCATCCGTACTAGAGATCAATAAGTTGAAAGCTGTGACTTTCTATAGGTCAATTAAAATCAGTAATTGCTCCCTGCATATTTGAAAAGTAGGCCGTCAACATACGTCGGATGCCACATAGTTTTCCTCGATGTCAAATCTCAGAGAGACCCGAAGAGAATAAGTAGTATACACATCCAAGTCGGAGGTCTGGAAAATATTCAGAGTGTCGTTAACGCCGCAATCGTCATTCTGCTGGAAAATAGCCGAACCACCGGGCGAGCCATCGATCCACCACTGAAATGCGGGCAGATATGTTCCGAAACCATCCACTTCAATGTAATCCGTCTGCTCCACGTTGTCCCAGGTTGATTCGAAGACGTCCGTGTCCGCGATAACATTGCTGGGCGGAACGCAGAACGTGTCGTTCAATGCTTGGCCACCAGCCGTTGCCTTGGCCAGCGTTCCGGTGGTCGTGGCGGTCGCGAACTTCAGTAGCGATTTAAGCGTCACCGTGCCGGTGGCTGAAGACGAGACTGCGCTGGAGACAGCTGACGACGTAGCGGTGGATGCGGACGAACTGGTACTCGCGACCACAGACGACGAGCTCGCTGGGGCCGATGCAGAAGCCGAAGTCGAGCTTGACTTTTTCAATCCAACGCCCAATCCAGCGCCAAGAGCAACCGCGAGAACAACGATAATGGCGAGTAGAATCAGAAACACCTTCACAGACATTCCAAGAATTCTCCTCGACTTTGAAGCAGAAGGCGGCAGTGTTTCAACCTGCACAATCTTCGGAGGCAGCGGTCCAACACCAGTGCCCGCGGCGGCGACCGGTTTGCCCACCGGGAAGCTCTGCTGCTCGAGGAGCTTCTGGTCGACTACTGGGAGCTCGTGCTCGTGCTGGAACATGGCGCTGACGTCCACCATCGGCGGTTCATGCTCTATTGCGGCATCGCTCGTCGCAGTCTAAGGACGGCGTGTTAGCAAGACCGAAGCAGGTGAAAAGCACTTTGTTCCTTAAATAGACATGAAAAACTTACAGGAATCGCGTCTTTCTCGGCAGACATCGTCAGATACACTGCAATTGACAGACAGTAGTAGCAATAGCGACAGTGAAAGATGACCTAGCTGCTCCAGTCTCTGACCGACCGACTTAAGCAAAGATATAGTAGCTAAGGGGCAGCATTCAGTCGAAAACTGCTTTGACGCGACGGAGGTCCGCCGACCTGCCGACGCGCCGCAGGTTCAGTCGCTTTGTCTGGTACCTTGCTAATCCAGCCACTGCTGTTCAGTCTGTGCGCGCCGACGGTACTCGAAGCCAAATTCGGGATTCCATTGCGTAGGATGTACGGAGTGGAGCAGCACGAAAGGTCGCGGACCTGTGGCGGACGGCGTGGTGTTTTGTTTGACGCGACTGTACTCACTGTACGCGCTGCACTGTTTGTTTGTTTGTTTGTTTGTTTGTTTGTTTGTTTGTGTCTGTTTGTGTACGCTCGCTGTGTATTTCCGGCTGCGTACTCCGGATCTCGGCGCGGCTAACGCGACTTAGCGCCGCACTAAACGAAGCTGCGGTGCCCGTATAGCAGCCGCATCTACTTCGTTAGCCGCACTCCGAGGGTTTGCAGGGTCTGCAGGGTTTACAGGGTTTATACACAAATTATTTCTATCCAGCCAAGTTACGTACTATACAACCGTCAAAGACAACCCGATTAATCCTTGATTCCTTATCCGCACTCGGATACATCAGATATCTACTCCGAAAATTCAAACCCAAAATACTCCGTCCCGAAATACGGGTCCTCCACGTCGCACGAGGTGTCGCCATGCGCGTAGATGTAGGCCTCATAAATCACCGTTCTCTGCGAATTTGTAGACACCTGCAGTCATTGTTAGTCACAAAACAAGCATCAAGCAAAAAACCGGGACAATACGTACACCTATAGACAGCATAGCCGGGCCAACCACGCCAGAGATCGGCGTGACGAAGGACGGCAGCACTAACGTGACTGTGGATTCGTTGTAGGAGGTTATGACATATTCGTACTGAGTCATGTTGAATAAAAGAACATCACTGTAGTCGCTGGATATAGTACTGTACTGAGTGATGTTGACTTCAATCGCCGAGTAATTCTGTAAAAGTCAGCAGCCGTTAATCATGATGATTTCGCATTGTGTGCACTTACACTGTTCGAATCGTAATTCGCGCCCATAAACGCGGAAAACGACAAACGCATAGAGTATTCTGTATCAGACTCCAGCTTATCGGTGTAATATTTCAGATACGACATTTCGCTTTTGTCAGAATCGTCGTCACCACCGTCACACACAACTCCTAATGGCGACGAGTCTGTCCATTTCTCCAATCCCGCAGAGTCACCGTATTGCCACACGTGATGCGAGTCCGACTTGAAATCATCAACTGACGATCCCTCACGGAAACTAGAAGTTAAGTTCGTGCTTGGTTGGCAGTACATGCTGTTAAAAGTGGCTGAATCAGGCAGACTATCATTCGTCTCGGCAATATTAGCTATCCGTAGCTGCATTGTTGCAACATCTGAGTAGTCCGCGTCAGGATACGGACAAGAATTGTCTGAAGCATTGTAAATTGCCGCGGAATATAGATGAAAGGTTTGATTCTCGTATGCGGCCTGCACCTCCGTTAGTCATAGTTTCTCGGTGAGCAGCACGCACAAATAAAACGCACCCCAATATATATCCTGAAGTTACTGGCCGAGTCTGATATGGGGGTTGTGAATGCAACAACAAGAGTAACTAAGCCTCCGTTCAGATTATTTGAAACTACATCCTCTTGCGTAACTCGAAGGTCGAAAACCGTCTGCTCCGCGTCCTCGATCTCAGCAGTAATTTGTAAGTACAGAGCCGTGACGTTCTAATTCTCGTTAGACTTGCGGTGCAACCTTTTGACTAAGCTCATCAACCTACATCAGACACCACGTAGCTATCACTAATATCGAACCTCATTGAAGTGCGCAGCGCGTACTCAAAGTTGGTCTTCAGATTAACGGTTTGATGAATAGTCAGGATCTCATCCGCAGAACTGACATCCCCGTTCGGCTCAAAAATCGCGACACCTCCCGTCGAGCCATCAGCCCACCACTGGAAATCCAGGCCAAAATTAGTCTCGTCGTCTGTGGTTCCCAAAGTCTGTGCCCAAGATTGCTCGTAAATGTCTGTGTTTGCGAAAACGTTTGACGACGGAACACAAAATGCTTCAGCAACCGTCCTCCCAGCTGCAGTTGCCTGTGCTAAAGTCCCCGTGCTGGTGGCTGTAGCAAACTTCAAGACTGAGTCCAGGGTGACGGTGGATCCATGTGACGAGCTTGAGGCTGTTGCTGGCTGTGACTTCTTCTTGGTCAGTCCAATGCCTAATCCCACACCCAGCGCAATCGCGAGTACAATAATCACGCCCAGCACAATATAAAAAGTCCGCGCCCGCAGCCCGAGAATGCGCCGCCGGTATGTAGGCTTTAATGAAGGAAGCTGCATTGGCGCGCCGGAACCCAGCATCCTTGACGATTCACTGTCTGCCGCTGGCCATTTTTGCGCGGATATCAGGTTTTGCTTCTGCAGCGCGTCATCATCAACCGCTGGAAGCTCATACTGTAGGTTCAAGGCGTCCACATCCACCATCGGCGGCTCATTAAATGCCGAGAAATCATCGATCGTGGTCGGCTGAACACTGTGTTAGCCCGGCCGAATCAGGCATCTCAACAACAGTTCGTAGGAACTTACAGACAGCGGCTCCTTCTCCGAATTCTCCGATGACATATCGAAACCCGGACAAGTTGTCGCGTGTATCAGCTATCAGTAGCTGTTCCGAGCACTCCTGCGATCCCAGTCCCATTATGTTCACGATGCTGTGAGCTGCCCTATATGTACCTCGAAGAAGCTGAACAGGGGATATAATTAGCCTGCGCAGCTTGCCGGATTGGGAATTAAATTGAAAGCTAAGTCATGTGCTGAGCTAGCCCGTTCGGGACTAGACCAGATCTGACAGAAATGTCTAGCCCCGGCGCCTCCGAGGCTGTGTCTGGAGATCGAGATGTTCGAGATGTTGCCGTTGCAGTTCAGTCGGCATCTCTGTTCACTGATGCAGTATCATAGACCATATTTACCATAAGCAATGGTTAATGGTATTATGGTAGTAATAGACTAATAGTCAGGTTGAGATGGCTGTGAAGCTGTAACATGTTGATCACGGCGCCAAGTGGACGCCCTCCGCGGTTACTTGCACCTTTCCCCCCGGTCCTTTCATCTTTGTCATGGAGACTCAGACATGGACTGTGGTCTGCCACTGCTTAGTGATTATTACAGCCCCACAGGTTAGAGTCTTGAAGTAATCACGCAGATGTTGCTGACTGCAGGAAGGGAACCAGATAATAGCAGCCACGTGACCGCGAATGACGTAGCCGGGGCGGAGCAAAGCACTGCAAATATCACTTTGGGAGATCGATACAGTCGCGAAGCATAAAGCATTCAACACCGCCACTGCAAGCACATACCGCGTAGATTCCCATATTCACACGCCCTAGAACCTGCAGCATGGCTCCTCTTCGCAACTCGTCCGCACTGGCTAAGCGCCTGTTCTACTACGGCGGCGGCGGCAACAGCTGCTCGTACTACGGCAACTGCACCGGCTGGTACTACTGGGGCCGCTGGGTGCTGCTCGGCGTGCTCGTCGTCGGCGCCGTGCTCCTGCTGTGGTTCTACGTGTACGTTGCCTTGTATTGATATTTGTATTTATTCCGGACCTTTTACTGACTGAATCCTGCAGATGCATGCGAAACCGTCGTCGTTCAAAGGCAGGGTATGTTTTCGAGATTTGTGACTGTATATTGCCATCGTCGCATCACTGCTAACAACCTCAGACTTCCCCCCTCATACGGCACATCCTGGATGCGTCAGACCGGAGGCTACAACACAAACTACTACAGCAACCAGGCCCAGACACAACAACCACAGCAGCCCATTCAACAGCAACAGACCGGACCAGGAGCCTATTACCCAGGTGCTCCTCCCCCAGCGTACAACACCCATCCCCAGTCGCCGCCCCCGCAATCCCAGCAAGGCACCTACTACTACGCCCAAAACGGAGAAAACGGAGGAAACGGCGTATCCAACACCACCAACTCGAACGACCCACCAAGCGAGTACAACAACTACCACCGTGGCCCCGAGACCTACGAAATGGCAGACTACCCGCCTCCAGTCTCCCCACCCCCGGCTGCCTTGTTGCACGGCAAACCTGCGTAGCGACCGCGAAGAGCGTATCGCTGTTTTTGGTTTTGGTTGAGGATTCTTTGTAATTTTTTTTGTCTTGTTAGCATGTATAGCTGTAGGTGATATTTCCGGTGCAGTAATATATTCTCTATATATATTCTAGTATCTCTGTTTTCCCACGGTGCCCATCTCGATGTTTTCGTCGTACAGCGGCTGGTAGCTCTTGCGCGCCGTGTACTGCGGCATAGGCGGCAACCCACCGTTCTGCGCCGGCGCCGGCGGACCAGCATAATACGGCGTCTGCGGCGGGATGTTGTAGATATTTGCCGGCGCATCTCGCGTGCGACTCTGCCGGCCGCGGTCGGAGCAGCAGAAGCAGCAGCACCGCGAGCAAATCCAGCAGGTCGCTTCGGCTCCGCACATGATAATTCGCATAATCCACGTCAGAATACTGAAAACGACGATAACGCCCAGCACGATTCCGATGATTGCAATCACTTTGCAGCCAGTGTTGGCCATGCATGTGTCCCAGCTCTTGAATGCTGTTCGCAGGAGGTTAGCTTGGAGCAGATAGATAAAAACTGATAACGCTCTTAAAAGACGTACATTGGCCAAAGGAAACAACCTTGTCCACAGTGTCGTCGACGTCGCGCGACATAAGCATCGCGCGACCGATCGAGCCCCGAGGAAGCAGCATTGTGGGTGTTGAGTGGGTCTGTGGGTGTGTAGAAGCAGAGGAGGCGGAAAAAGCGGAGACCGAGGCGTTCGAGCTGTTCGCGGGAAGACTTAACGGGCGATACGGGGGGCAAGAACGGGGAAGCGGGAAAGCGATACTGTAATATCTTATATCGTTCTAGAAATACCAAGACGCTGCCTCTATAGAAGTTATATATAGTTGGTCGTGTATATATCCAGACTTCTGGTCTGATAGCACAGCCGGGCCCACGCAATCCAATCTGCTGCGCCTGCGATGAGCGCGGCTGCAGCACGCGATTAAGCTCGCCGCTAGTCCGCATCGGGACGCTGCACCAGGCACGACGTCTCAAAAGCTCGGAACTCTAATCGCACGCGCGTCGCGGTCTATCGCGCTCTCGTCGCTTCATAATTATCTTGTGTATTTTACCCGTTAATTCGCCAGTGACACAGCTTTAGAGCAAGCACAATGCAATCACCCGCACACATATTTCCATTACCAGTCATATCCCGACTCGAAAACAGTATCTGAGTATCTCTTCTCACTCTCACTCCTGCACGACACCTAGTCGCGCACCGCGCTGCGCTTCGACACCATAAACTCGAAAAACGCAAACTGTCCCGGCTTCGCGCCCTTCTCATACACAAACCGGCCAGACAGATACGACCCAAAGATCGCCTTCAAGTACGCCGGCGGCACGCGCTCCAGAATCGTCTCAAGCCCCAGCGTCTTCAACAGCAGCTGCGGCAGCGCCTCGCGCAGAACCAAGTCCCGGAACGCCGCGTCGGCCCATAAACTCGATTTTTGCAAGTCCTCGGTCAGGTCCGTGATTGCGTTTGATAGCTCGTCTGAGAGGACTGAACGTGGTGCGCCGCTGGCTTCGTGTTCGCGCCAGATTGCTTCGAATTCCAGCTGCGCGTTGCGCTTCACAATCTCCTGAACTTCCGCAACATACGCCTTGTAGAATTCCGGAACGATACCATCGCGCACACACATGTTGCTGTAGAATTCAGTGTCTGAAAATGCCAGCGACGCAAGCACCTCCAATGACGACGACGTCACTCCACCCTTGTTCGCGGACGCGTCCTTGAACACAATCGCACCAGCGGCTTCCAACTTCAGCTTAGCTTCCTGCGTCAAAAACAAGTTCGCGCCCTCAACAATGAATGGTACTAAGGTCTTCCCATCCTTGATCAGCGCTGCCACATTCGTTGCGTCAATTGCCTCCGGCCGTCCACCGCACGGCACAAACATCTGCACATCCTGCTCTCCCGCGCGCAAGTGGAAGAGGTTTCGGAATGTGGTCCCGTTCTCGACCACATCTCCATTCGGCAGCGTGACATCCTTCTCATCAACCAACACGCGGTATCCAGTGCCACTAAGCTTGGTAATATCAAAGTCAGATATCATTTTGCGCTCCTGTGCAAGTCGCACCAGCTCGTCATGGTCAAGACCAGCAGGATCCGCCAGCACACCCGAGCCATCCACGATCGCAACATATGTCTCGTTGGACAGCAGAATCTCATTAGATCCGAGATCGCCGTCCGGACCACCGGTCTGCAACTTGCGCACTTTAGTGCCGTCGATATCAAGCTTGCGATAGATACCAGTGACGTACTCGCGCACCGAAAGACTAGTCATTCCGTACTCGTCGTGAGGGATACCTCCGAGTTCCGGAGACTTGCCTGTGAAGAACGATTTCCACCACGGTGCACCTCTGTCTCTCGCATGCACAGTTGCCCAGTCAACCAGTCCCGCCGTGTTCTCGTCCGGGCCCATGAAGATAATCTCTTCCTTCTTGTACAGATCCACGATCGGGTTCTTGACTCCAGGTGTCTGACCAGGCAGGAGTAAATCCAACATGGCGTCAATATATTTCTGGAACGAAACTGTCGCCTTATCCTGATGCTCGTAGTCGAGTAAGATCACACCTTTGGCGCCGCCTTCGGGGATATCCTTGTTCTTCCGCTGCTGAGTGCTGGCAAGGTTGTAGTTCTCGTCAAACAGACTCCGAGCGTTCAAGTTGTACGCTTCCTGCGATCGGCTCTTCACAATTCGGATTCCGCCTCGCGCAATGTCACGGAATCGCAAGTGGAACCCTCGGAATTCTTGGCCAACACACATAAACATGCCAAACAGTTCCTGCGTATACTCCATTGCCGGCAGGAACGCTGGGTTAAGCCGGAACGAAATTGCAACCTTGGTCGGCGTGTAAAAGTTCGTGCGCAGGACGTGCTTGTTGAACAGATGAAACGCGTCCATTACAAGCACGTGGTGGTCGTTGGCGGCATTACGACGCACAAGCTTAGCAAGATCTTCGTCTGACAGCACAGAGTTCGATTTTAGTCGCTGGTAAGACAGAGTCGGCAGGAACTCGCCGCCCTCGCCGGCGGACTGAACGTAATGCGTGCTCGCAAAGGACAGGTAGAACTGGCGCACGAGCTCCAGCTGCGATAAAATGATGTCAAATATGTAGTCACGCGTAAACGTCTCCTGGCGCAGGCGACGCTTAATCTTGCCGAGAACCTCTTGGTGCGCTGAGTTGCCCGTATCCAAAATGGTGAGCAGCGACTTGTACTCTGTACCAAGTCGGTTCAGGAAGTGCGTCACGAAAATGGTAACACAGTGCGCGTAGATTGTCTCCTGCAGACTCAGTTCGCTCTGCGCAAACAGCGGTTGATAGATGTTGCGCGGAAGACAGTAAAGCAACGAGGCTTCCTTGATGACCTGATGGATAGAGTGCTCGATTGGCGGGTACCGCGAAGACTTTGGAGACGGCGAGAGGTACACGCACATGACAGTCACGCCATTCTTGAACTGTTCGACGTACTTGCGGGTCGAGGTCAATCCATAGTAATGGTAAAGATCTGAGAGCGCCGAGAAGTAGTTGCTGGCAGAGCGCTGACGGTAGGCAATGACGAGACGGCGCTCGCGCGAGCCTTCAATTTCGTACATGTCGATAACGGGACCCGTAGTCTGACGCGTGGCGAGCTCAATGACCGACTGGTAGATTGACTTGGTATTATCCGAGGCTTTCTCGTAGAATCGCTTGTCCGAGATCTTGCTCATGTCGGTCTCGCCTTCGGCGAGCTCTCCCTCGGGGAAGTCGCACTTGTACACAAAGTAGCAGCGGAACTGCTGAGGTTCATCGTCGGCGACATTGTCGACAGGCCGCGGGACTGAGCGGAAGGTCTCGACTCTGTAGGCGCGCGCGGGGGTAGATCCGTTGAGATACTTGGCGTCGATGCGTTCCTCGTACTGCGGGCCGGCAAGGTTCGTGACTCCGGGCACGCTAGTGTCGATATAGACCGCGCGGTCTTCGTCTTCACGGTCGAGACGCAGCTCGAGCTTGTGGTCGCGACGCGAGAAAGCAGCAACCTTGGCCCCGTAGATGGACAGGATGTGGTTCGCGATGTTGTCGACGGACTCGGTCGCGAAGTATTGGTCTGGGAAGGCGGGTTAGCAGGGTTACGCGACGGCCGCACGTGCCCGCGCACAGGCGTGTTTTCGGCATCAGTGGCGTCTGAGTCGCGATGACGCGGGGAATCAGCAGAGCAAAGCACACATACCGTCGATTCCCAGCGTGTTGTAAAACCACTGTAGAGAGGTTAGCAGGGTGGAATAGAAAAGGGAAAGAGGGCAAATTCACGTACGCGGGTCTCGTCCGCGATCAGTCCGTCCGGAATGAACGCGCGGTGGTCGAGCTCGTCCATGACTGCGCCGTTAGTACTGCGTACGATTCGATCTCGATTCTCTCCGAGATCACACACCTTCCTCCATCTGAGCGTCCTTTCCCGCGAAGGGCTTTGCAACATAGAACGGTGAGCCCTTAATGATGTGGGGACCACCAATAATCGCGGCAGCCACACCGGGCACGGAGAGATGGACCGGCTGCGGCGAGGGCGTAGGATGCACGTCCGGCGTGATCGGCAAGCGGGCGGAGAGCGTGGACGCCATTCTTCTGTAGGTCTAGGAGTAGGACTAAGACGAAGTCTATGGTCTAGAGTGTATAAGGAGGATATTCGGGGAGCACGACGGGGAGCGCGGTGCGCGTTCTTATACGGGCGGATCACGCGCGGTACGGAACCCTCGCCGACGTCAGAGGTCAGACGCGCGCGTACGTGTCCGAGAATAGTAAACAACCGCCCGTTTCAGCCCCGGCCCGGCCTCGTTTCGCCCGCAACAGCAGCTAAACACTGCTCGCGACCACTGCTGGAAGTCCAGGACCTCCTCGTGGCAAATCTAGACAACAGACCTGGCTCACGGCTCACAACCTCGTCGCTCTCTTCATGAGCAAGAGTGACGTGATCGATCGTGCTCGCTTGGCGCGGTCTGGCCGTGAGTCGTGATCCCAGACCTGCCCTAATACACGTGCGTACGCGCTGAGTTCGGACTCTGAGTTTGGTTGTTGCTTGTTGGCCATTTTGAACCTCACCGCCTCGCGTCCGCATGAGAGAATGAGAGACATCTGACACGCATGAAAGAAACTAATGAGCCGCTGTCTGGGCCGGGTCACTGCAACTCGGGCTGATTCTGACAGCGCTCCGTTGCCATGACAACCGGCCGCCAGGGGTGCGGCTCACGTCGATCCTGCGACCCCTGGCTTCGCGACCGACCCAGCAGTCATTGAACGCTCTCTTGTGCTCTTCCCGGTCCTTTCCAGCTTCCAGTCCTCAATTCTTCGTTCCGCGCCGTATCATATATCCCCCAATGAAGTCCCGCACACAGCGACCGCCGGCGATCGTGCTCCCACCGCCATTCGCCGCGCCGTCCGCGTCCTCCGCGCTCGCTTCCCCGGCTCCGCTGCGTACTCCGCTGCGTCGGCCGTCTGCTCCACGAAGACAGTCCTCTGCCCGCCGCCATCCACTTCCATCACCCGCACTTCCACAATCAGCAGATAATCCGCCTTCCACAAAGCGCGCGCGAACTGCGTATCCACCTGTGACGCCAGTGCATCCTCTTCCAGCCTACGCCTTTCCTGAAACTCCAGCTATTGCGAATCCCACTTCTCTGCCCTTTGAAACCGCGCCTGCCGCCGCGTCATCACCTACTTCATCCTCTTCGTCAGACTCGGAACCAGATACTCCCGACTCGGCTAAGGCTGCTTCTGACAATTGGCTTCCTGCTCATGACGCACTGTTGCGACGCGCACTGGATCTTCAGCTGGCCGACCCGCGTACAGCCCCGTTCGCAGGTCCAACACCGCCGCCGGGGCTACTGCACAAGATAGCAAAGACTGCTGTTCGTATTGCTCGAGATGAAGCCATTGATCTCCATCGTCCTCTCTCCGAGATCAGAAAACGACTGCTTGTTCTCGGTCGCGCAGGGTCTGAAACGGCTGGATCAAGCCTTGCCAGTCCCGTGCTCAGACACGCTGGGAATGGGCCAATTCGATATCTAACTGCGAACGCAAATATATCGCGTCACGGTGATTCGGCGACTGGGCTTCCGCTACAGTCTCCGTTCCATGAGCGTTTGTCATTCTGGCAAGCGGGAGAGAAGCATGAGAGAAGCTTGTAGTAGGGTACATATGGCATTTCAGGAGTAATAAAGGATTTAGGGTCGTCGCAGCTTACTGCTTTTTTCGTTTTGAAGTTTTTAGCATAACTAGTCATATTTTTGTCTGTCCATCAATCATACAACTCGAGCACGTTAAAATACTATACATAAGCCTATTCATCTCCTCGCTCAACCCACACTTTGACTTTGCCGTCAATACCTCCGGACACTATCATATTTTTAGTCGGATGGGCATCCACAGCCAGCACCACACCTGAATTGTCAGTATGGTCCACTATACTCATACCAGAAAATAGTACTTACCCTCATGACCTTTTAGTACCTGCATGACTTCCTTAGTCTGTACATCCCAGAAGTACACAGATCCATCTTCGGATCCGCTAACCACCCACACATTGCGCGTCGTTGAGAATGTTGATACGCAGACGTATTTCTCGTTCTTGTGGCCCTGATACGTTTTCATGCGGCGGCCCTTTAAATAGTCCCATAATCGTATAGACGAATCCAAAGATCCTGATAGCAGATATTTGCCGTTTGGTGAAAACCGAACGCACGACACAGGCGAGTTGTTGTCTTCGATTAGTGTCTTCAAGCACTGTCCCGACGCCGTATCCCACAGTCGGCTACTTTGATTAGCATTGCCCACACGCCTCGAAAAGGATAACAACTCACATCTGACCGTCATGACTACATGACACAATCATGGTCCCATCGCGACTAAAATGTACTGCTGACACGGGATCCGAGTGTGCTGGTAGCGTACGCAGACACACGTTCTTCTTCACATCCCAGATCTTGATCGCCTCATCAAAACTGCCAGATGCGACCAGGTTTCCCTTTGGATTAAAATCAATACTGTACACATAGTTTGTATGCCCTCTAAGAACTCGCAAAATAGATCCCTGTTCGGTGATTAATCAGTACGGAATAGAGATGTAAGCACTAATAGCGGACAACATACCGACAACACGTCCCATATCCGCGCGGTCTTGTCATCTGATGCAGATGCAAGCATGCGCGAGTCGTGCGACCACGCAATATCATTAATTCCCCGTCCATGACCCTCAATCGTACTTTCATATTCACCATCTTCAGCGTTCCATATCTTTATCGTTGTGTCCGCCGCTGCTTGTTAATATCGTCTCCTGTCCCTACACAACCACGTTTCACTCACATGCTGTCGCAATCCACTTCCCATCTGCACTAAACTTCACACAAGAAACTCCTGCCTTGTGACCTTCAAGCAAAAATCTCGCAGAATACCGTGGAACATCTTTCCGTGACCGCGCTACTGGTCGACTAGGCTCGTCATGGTCTGCTCGGGGACCGGGGTGTAACGCGTCGCCAGGATGCGACGGCAGCTCGCTGTCTGTCGTATCGCCACTCGCACCGGTTTCTGTAGATCGCGACCTCCGCTCATAGTCGGTCGCGTCCACCATTTCCTCATCCATCACGAGGGTTGTGATCGCTTGATCCGGTATGGTTAACCAACATATATACGTCAAAATGTAGTTGTTGAAATTCGTCGAAAGGCGATTTTCAGGGGGCGTGCGCCGCGCGCCATAATTGCATGCACGTGATCTCATTTTCCATTGATCGCGATCTCGAATCGTGCCCTTGCAATCAGCTTGCCTTCATACAGCTACATATAGATAATTCCGACTATATAAACCTGTTGTAATTCGATAGATTGGGGCTATGGCATCTAGCATATCGCTTCAGCACGTATCAGCTCAGACTTCGCAATCTTCGTTTGCAGACGCAGGCACTCGATCCGACGCAATGGAGTTCAAAGTGCTTACGTTTAACTGCTGGTATGCATTCTGGACACCTCGTGCGATCCCAACTAACAGATCATCAGGGGCCTCAAGTTTGTATCAAAACAACGTGAAGAGCGCATGCGATATATTGCACAAGAGCTGGGCCACATTGACGTTGACATCGTGGCTCTGCAAGAATGCTGGGTCTATTCAGATTACGTTTACATTCGCGAACAAACTGAGCGCCGGTTCCCTTATGCCAAATTTTTCTATAGCGGCATCCTGGCGGGACCTGGTCTAGTTGTACTTTCTCGGTTCCCTATCGAATCCGTTAGCATGACGCCATACACCATCAACGGAAGACCGTCGGCGTTTTTCCGCGGCGACTGGTTCGTCGGAAAGGGCATTGCTAGTGCGATTATCCGGCACCCGACATCTGGCGTTGCGATCGAGCTATTTAATACGCATATGCATGCTCCTTATGGTCCTGGTGATGCGTCTTATGTATGCCATCGTACATCACAAGCATGGCAGCTTGCACGCCAAATCCGTGCGGCCATAGAGCGTGGCCACCTAGCCATTGCTGTTGGCGACTTCAATTCAAGGCCCGAGTCACTCGCCTACGCTCTACTTACAAGTCGAGCAGGTCTTCAGGATAGTTGGACGACCGTGCACGGAACCAGTCGCGAAAATATAGCTGCCGTGACACTTGCGCCTGTTGAACAGATCGAGGTACTCGGCGTGACTTGCGATTCTCAACTTAATACCTGGCGTGCGGATCGAGAGCTCGGAGAAGCGCAAAGATTAGACTATATTTTTCATTCGCAACTTGCTACTGCGGAAAATGTTCGTGTAGCGTTTGTCGATCGAGTTCCGGGATTGAATGTCTCCGCGTCGGACCACTTCGCAGTCATTGTCACCTTGCGCGTGCTTCCATCCACAGCCGCGAAGCTGAACTCCGGTGAGGTACAGGTGCACGAGGGACGCAAGGAACTTGGACTACCAGTGGAAAGTTATGAATCCATTCTCGATATAGTTGAGGATTATTTACCCACAGCACGCGCGCAAAAATATTACCGTACCTTGCACTTCTTCGTCTCCATCGGTGCTGCTATCGCATTGCATATCGGCGTATTTTGGGTCGAAAAGGGGTGGCCTACATTTCTGGTCATGCTTGGTGCAACGGTTATCTCTGTGACGGGTGTCGTCGATGGTATGTTGGGATTTTTATTTGGTAGAAATGAGTTGAGAGCACTCAAGGAATTTGAAGAGGAGGTCGTATGGGAGATGAACAGAAAGAAAGAGCTTTTGGCGGATTCGACTAAAGGGATTTAAACTGGTTTCTGCGTTACTGGAGTATATAATTATAATTACATGATTTGGGACCTGGGTACTTTAAGGGTGAAGATGGGGTAATTCAATAATTTTTTAGGTACTCGAATCCAATGTAGAGAAGCTGGCTGCGAAATATACGTACAACTTTACAACACTCAGCACTCTGGGGGCCTTTGGAAGAGTAATTGCTTACGATCGATCGCTTCGCAAACTAGCTTGCCACTTGCCAGCCTTTACCTTACCCTTAACAGAAACTGTCAGGTAGTTATGGGAAGTAAGCTGGCAGTCTGGCCAACTGAACAAGATAGCTGAGAGTAGAGAGTAGAGACAACGCTACTAGTCTACGGAGAGAGAGTAGTAGATGGTCATAGGATATCAGGGTAGAATTTCCTATTTGGGAGTATACCTTTAAACTTAAAAGTACAGCTTTCCGATTTGACAGCCAAGTTCGGAGATAGTGCATTTACGTTTTTCCGAAGCACATGCCATTACGATTGCGCAATTGCCTTTAACCTGCCTCGTTTCCTATAACTTCTAGAAGACTTAACCCTCTCTCATTTATTTTCTCTACTCCGGCAGTATTCAGTAAGACACAATGGCTACTGGGTAAGTGAATTGCCCTAAGATGCCCCAATGCTACTGAATTGCAGCTGCATTGCGTGCGTGTCGAATCTTTGGGGAAGCTAATAATATTATGCAGACGTTTTTTCACTCTCAACACTGGCGCTAAGATTCCGGCTCTCGGTCTCGGAACCTGGCAATCGGCCCCCGACGAGGTCTACGAGGCTGTTCTGGTTAGTATATAGCTATGAGATCGCATCACGATATACTAATCTAAATGCATAGGTCGCTATCAAGGCCGGATACCGTCATATCGACACTGCCTACGTATGTGCCATGCGACTCTGATCAAATACGACAAACTAACATCACGTAGGTCTATGGCAATGAGGCCGAGGTCGGCAAGGCCATCAGTGACAGTGGTGTTCCCCGTGAGGAGCTCTTTGTTACCACCAAGCTGTAGGCACCGTTCAAGTTCAAATCATTCTCACCCGCCCGTAACTAACAAAACAGTTGGGGAACCTTCCACAACAAGGTCGCCGAGAACCTTGAGATCAGCCTGAAGAACTTGGGCCTGGACTATCTTGACCTGTATCTTATTCACTGGCCCATTGCCTTCAACCCGGACGGTGAGGGTTTGTTCCCTACCCTTCCTGACGGAACCACCGACCGTCTGTTGGACTGGGACATCACCCGTACATGGCAGCAGATGCAGGACCTCCCCAAGACCAAGGTCCGCGCCATTGGTGTTTCCAACTTCTCTACTG
Organism: Myxozyma monticola; assembly: GCA_030568405.1. Taxonomy (NCBI): domain Eukaryota; kingdom Fungi; phylum Ascomycota; class Lipomycetes; order Lipomycetales; family Lipomycetaceae; genus Myxozyma; species Myxozyma monticola. Next base: position 7,661 of record JAJLTV010000085.1, on the reverse strand, counting down.
TCAACCTCGAGAAGCTCCTGTCGGCACCTACCACCACCGTCGTCCCCGCCGTCGACCAGGTCGAGCTCCACCCGTACCTGCCGCAGCACAAGCTGTTTGCGTACACCAAGTCCAAGGGTATTCACCTCACTGCCTACTCTCCTCTTGGCTCCACCTCTGCGCCTCTGCAGAACGAGCCGGTCGTTAAGGCTATTGCGGAGAAGCTCGGCAAGACTGCTCCTCAGGTTTTGATCTCGTGGGCTATTACCCGCGGCACCTCTGTGCTCCCCAAGTCCGTTACCCCGGACCGTGTCCGCAGCAACTTCGAGGACGTTGTTCTTGAGGCGGCCGACGTTGAGGCGATCAGCGAGGTCTACAAGACTACGCAGAAGAGAGTTGTCGCGCCTAACTGGGGCGAGTTTATCTTCCACGACGACGAATTCTAGACGGTGTTTATCGGTACATATAGATGGCGGTATATTATGTGAGAGTTCAGGGAAGCCGTATTTACAGCTTCTTGAACTGTAATTGGGTATACGATAATAGCTAATTTTGACTATGAATTTAAGATTGTCAATCTGATATTTACAAGCACGGCTTAGAAGTTAGAGCATACATCTCCGAAATAAATTCCGAATCATCTAGATTTCGTTGAATCAGGATATGCGACAGATACTAGGCTGTAGTCTTTCAAAAATGGTATATGTCCACTACGCGCACAGCAGTACGAGCACCAAAGACCAACCCTCGTAATTCATAACTTAATAACTATATTCTGTTATTTCTATGATCCATTTGCCATTAAAGTAATCTCACTAATCCCTAACAACTATTAACTGTACACTTAATCACTAGTTATACGAGTGAATAATGCAGATATCCGTGGATCGAAATCTTGCAGAAGCTCGATCGAAGATCGCAATTTACTTTTATGCCAGTAAATTTAAATCACGTGACCCAGTTGAATGTGTCATGTAATTGTAATAATGGCATGATGCATCTGGAGTTCCATATTACTATAACTAGCTGTACTGCTTGCTTGTCTTTGGCTTATTGCTTGACAGAACTGCGGATCAGAGTTTTGGGCTACTAATTGGAACCTGTTACTGTTTGTGTACGGGAAATTGTTGAAGTTCGTACGACAGTACCGTCAAGACAGCATTATGCCGCTCGCCAATCCGTTGAATATACCTAAATGGCTAGCCCGGAATTCACATCTCTTAAAACCGCCAATCAACAATTACTGCGTTTATCGTGAGGGTTACACAGTAATGGTGAGATCATCGTTGGGGGTTTGACCTCAAGTGCTTGCTAACACTCATCAAGATCGTGGGTGGGCCAAATAAGCGAACCGACTACCACATCAACGAGACACCCGAGTGGTTCTTCCAGTATCGAGGAAGTATGTTGCTTAAGGTTGTCGATGAGGGGAAATTCAAAGACGTTCACATCCATGAGGGCGATATGTTTCTGCTTCCCGGTATGCGATAATCCATAACAGGCTTGTTGCTATCTCTTGCTAATTGAATCAATATAGAAAATGTGCCTCATAACCCAGTAAGATTTGCGGACACTGTTGGAGTCGTGGTTGAACAGAAGCGGCCTCAGGAATCACTTGATCGATTACGCTGGTATTGCCAAAACTGCCAGGAAATTGTGCATGAGGACGGGTTCCATTGCACTGATCTGGGCTCGCAGATCAAGGATGCCGTATTATCGTTTACGAACAACACGGATCTGCGCACATGCAAGAAGTGTGGCACTTTATGTGACGTCGCATGATTGCTATTTGCTTGACGAGCTGAGAAGGCCCTTTATGGTGGCTGGTATATTTACAAGCACAGACAGCCCCTAATCTTACGGCATCTGTATAAGGCGATCCTCAACTTTGATTTATTGGGAAATAAATATAAAGCGTCAAATATATGAAGTCTCACAAAGACACGATTGATAAAATGCCGTACGATATAATAGCTCGGCGGCTCGGCGGCCAACATCACAATCCGCCGTGGTACGGGGCTGCGATCTCAACCTTCGCGACAGCGCTGGGCTTCGTCCCCTCGGCCGCCTTCGTGTCCCGTATAAGCCAGGAGTTTTTTTTTGATCTTGTAACATCTGTATGTAATAATTCATCCCCTAGATACAGATTAGAAAATAGAAAAATGAAAATGGGTGTTTTTGGTCACTTTTCAGGAAAGATAGCAAACCAGTGTCGTATTTTTGTCACGAAGCGTTAGTGGTTTAGCGGTAAAATTCGTCGTTGCCATCGACGAGCCCCCGGTTCGACTCCGGGCTGACGCATTTTTTTGTGCCTCGTGCTTGCCTACAGCGCGCTCTTTATTGCATTGTGATGCAATGATATTACAATTGTTAATTGAACACCAATTACTTGAAAGCATATAGCTTTTTATGAGGGGGTTAGCTTGAAGTGGGTAGCTTGCTTGCATCATCGATAAGAACGCGCGCGGCTGTTTTAAATCGCTAAGTCAACCGTGAGCATATCAATTGATTCGAATCAAATAAATATTGCATGCACGACTTGAGATAAGATCGCGACAAATACATATCGTTGGCAGTTGGCAAGCCGCAATTGAGCATAACCTGTATTTCAAGATCCAGTCTCCGATATGCCCCCTACGACATTGAAGCCAGTTACTGGCGGCATCAAAATTGCCATTGATGCAAGTGCACATTTGACAGATCTACTTAATCGCATTGACTAACAGCGAAATACAGCGTGGAGGAACTTTCACTGACTGCATTGGCTCACATCCCGATCATGAAGATGTGGTTATCAAACTGCTTTCGGTCGATCCATCAAATTATGAAGATGCGCCCCGGGAGGCCATTCGACGCGTGCTGGAAAGGTACACCGGTCGCAAGATCGGTCGTTCAGAAAAGCTTGACACGAGCTTAATTGGTATGTGTGATGAGTAGTACTTTCATGCACCGGATCGTAAGACTGACTTTGGTAGAATCTGTGTGTATAATAGTACAAAGAGTGCTCTACGTGACTTTAACTGACCCCGATGCAGATACGAATGGGAACAACCGTGGCCACAAACGCCCTTCTTGAGCGCAAAGGTGAGAAATGCGCAATGATCACCACCAAGGGCTTTGGCGATTGCCTCATCATCGGCAACCAGAGTCGACCAAAGATCTTTGATATTGCAATTCACAAACCCGACGTGCTCTATGAGACTGTAGTTGAAATTGAGGAACGAGTTACGCTTGAGGATTACACAGAACATCCAGAAAAACTCAGAACAGCTGAGGCAGCCATTGCTGAGGACCCGAATCTTGTGGTAGGTCTATCAGGCGAGATTGTACGAGTTCTACAAAGACCCGACACAGCTTCAATTAGATCGGAATTGCAGGTGCTATTTGAGCGCGGCTTCCGTAGTCTTGCAGTCTGCTTTGTGCATTCATACACCTTTCCGGATCACGAAAAGCTGGTTGGAGAGATCGCTGCCGAAATCGGATTTACTCACATTTCTCTATCCAGTCAGCTGATGCCCATGATCAAGCTTGTTCCACGCGCGACATCTGCAACAGCTGATGCCTACTTAACACCCGAGATCAAGAGATACATATCTGGGTTTGCTGCTGGTTTTGACGGCGGTCTAGGAGCAGTCTCAGCGCAGAAAGGGCACGGGGCGCGCTGCGAGTTTATGCAATCGGATGGTGGCCTGGTTGATGTCAGTGCATTCTCGGGACTGCGTGCAATTTTATCCGGACCTGCTGGAGGGGTTGTTGGATATGCGCTTACGTCATACGACGAGAACGCGAAGGTGCCTGTCATTGGCTTCGATATGGGCGGAACTTCCACTGACGTATCGCGATATGGCGAGGGAAGATATGAACACGTATTTGAGACTACCACTGCTGGAGTGACAATTCAGAGTCCTCAATTGGATATCAATACTGTTGCTGCAGGTGGTGGAAGCCGTTTGTTTTGGAAGAATGGATTATTTGTGGTGGGACCAGAGAGTGCAGCTGCCCATCCGGGACCTGCCTGTTACCGGTAAGTGGTTCCGGTTCGATGCGCATTCCTATTGTGCGAGGCTAACTTGAAACAGAAAGGGTGGTCCACTAACTGTCACTGATGCTAACTTGCATCTTGACCGTCTACTTCCCGAGTTTTTCCCAAAGATTTTTGGCCCAAATGAGAATGAGGCTCTGGATAGCTCGGCGTCAGAATCCTTGTTTATCAAGCTTACAGATACCATAAATGCCGATCTGGGTGCCGAGAGCCAGATGACTGTTGACGAAGTGGCTTACGGATTCATCAAGGTGGCTAATGAGACTATGATTCGACCAATTCGTGCGCTCACGGAAGCCAAAGGATACGACACTTCGAATCATAGGCTTGCTACATTTGGTGGTGCTGGTGGACAACACGCTGTTGCTATTGCCGAAGCGTTAGGAATTTCCCAGATTCTTATTCACCGGTACTCTTCTGTGCTTTCAGCTTACGGGATGGCGCTGGCGGATGTGGTTCAGGAGGTTCAAGAGCCTAGCTCAGACTCGTTTAACTCGGCTACATCAGCTTCATTTATTGCTCGGTTTGCGGAGCTACGCGAGAAGGCTGCAGATGCTCTTCGCAAGCAGGGATTCGAAGATTCTCAAATTGAGTACGAAATGTATCTCAATATGCGCTATCAAGGGACAGAGTCCGCTCTGATGATCATCAAACCGGAAGACGGATGGGATTTTGCTCGACCTTTCGTGAGCCAGCACATGCAGGAGTTTGGTTTCATTCTCAAGGACCGTGATATCATTGTGGATGACGTAAGAGTACGCGGAATCGGCAAAAGCACCCGACAAGTAGAAGAAACAGTTGACGAGCAACTCAAGACAGTAATGAAAGCTACTAGGCAAGTTGACTCTAGCAAGACCGTCATGACGAAATCCGTATACTTTGAAGGCGGTAGACAAGAGACCCCAGTGTACCGAATTGAAGATCTGAGCGTGGGCGAGATCGCAAGCGGTCCCGCGATGCTTGCGGATGGTATGCAGACGATTGTGGTACCTCCAGGAGCCAGTGCAATTATTCTTGAGACCCACGTGGTGATCAACATTGGAGAAGGCGCTCGGAAAACTGGCGTATCAACCGAAGACGTGGACCCGATCACATTGTCTATTTTTGGTCATCGTTTCATGGCGATTGCTGAACAAATGGGTCGAGCTTTGCAGAAAACTAGTGTTTCAACAAATGTGAAGGAGCGACTAGACTATTCGTGTGCGCTGTTTGACGCGCAAGGTGGGCTTGTCGCGAATGCACCTCACTTGCCCGTTCACTTAGGATCCATGTCCACAGCTGTGCGTATGCAGGCGGCGCTTTGGCGCGGGAAGCTTAAGCGCGGTGATGTACTTGTCTCAAATCATCCGACTTCGGGCGGTACTCACTTGCCAGATATTACAGTGATCACGCCGGCTTTCCACGGAGACGACATTGTATTTTATGTTGCATCTCGTGCACATCATGCCGATATTGGTGGTATTCTTCCTGGATCAATGCCGCCGAACTCGCGTGAGCTATACGAGGAGGGTGCAGCAATTTATAGCGAGAAGCTAGTATCGGAAGGTGTTTTTGCTGAAGAGCGTATGACTGAGCTCCTTCTTGAAGAGCCGGCAAAATACCCTGGCTGCTCAGGAACTCGATGTTTAGCGGATAATATCAGTGATCTGAAGGCGCAGGTGGCAGCTAACCAGAAGGGAATTGGTCTTATTGATGGTCTGATTGAAGAGTATGGCCAGGATGTGGTTCAGTTTTATATGGTGGCCATCCAGGATAATGCAGAAGCAGCTGTTCGGAGCTTATTGAAGGGCGTGAGCGCTCGATTTTCGGGAAGGCAGCTGGAAGCAGTTGATTATATGGACGACGGATCGCCAATCCGGCTGGCTGTTAATATCAACGCGGAGGATGGAACCGCGATTTTTGATTTTACTGGAACCGGCCCAGAGATGTACGGCAACATGAACGCACCTGAAGCAGTCACATATAGTGCAATTATTTATTGTCTGCGTTGCTTGATCACAGAGGATATTCCGCTGAACCAAGGTTGTCTTCGCCCCGTGACAGTAATCATTCCAAAGGAATCGTTTTTAAGTCCGTCAGATGGGGCTGCTGTGGTGGGTGGAAACGTGCTTACAAGTCAACGAGTAACGGATGTGATTTTTCGCGCTTTCCAGGCATGTGCAGCATCACAGGGCGATTGTAATAATCTTACGTTTGGTATTGGAGGACGTGACGCAGAAACAGGCGCAGCCGTTCGCGGATGGGGATATTACGAGACCATTGCAGGCGGAAGTGGGGCCGGTCCTACATGGGACGGCACGTCTGGCGTGCATACACATATGACGAACACTAGAATTACGGATGCTGAGGTGTTTGAGCGACGATATCCCGTGCTCCTTCATGAGTTTGGGATCCGGCGCGGATCTGGAGGTGCGGGTAGGAAGCGAGGAGGCGACGGTGTCGTGCGTGACATCGAGTTCCGTGTTCCCGTGCAATGCTCCATCTTATCTGAGAGGAGAGTGTATCATCCGTACGGGCTTGCCGGAGGCGAAGATGCTGCCTGCGGACTGAACGTGTGGGTACGCAAGCGTGCTGGAGGGGCCGAGAGACGGATTAATATGGGAGGGAAAAACACCGCAGCAATGGCCGCGGGCGAACGTATCATTATCAATACACCTGGCGGAGGAGGATATGGCGTGCCAGGGAGTGAGGACGCAGAGCATGATGCGGAAGCGGGAAAGCGACGGCATGATCCGCGCACGCTTTGGCGCGGACAGGGAAGTGTACACATTTACGCGGCTACGCAGGAGTCGAACTAGTCCCACTCCCACATCCAATTGAAATAATTACATAATTTTGTATTACTACGGCTGACGTGTCGTCGGTGTCGAGAAGATCGAGTTCATGGAAAGTTGACGACTTGATTGATTCCACGAATTTTATATTAGTTATTCGGAAAAAAGTAAATTACGGGCATCAGCCCAAAACAAAAATCGTTTTTTTTTGTAAACTTGCAGCGCAAAGATCAAAAAAAAACTTAGAGGACGTGCAGTTTGATGTTACTGTTTCATATGCAGCTGTTCAAGATCTGACAAAAACATCTCAGTTTTCGGGCACAGAAATAATGTCCAACGCCGTGTACATCATTGACCGCTTCCCCAACTTGGGTGGTCCTGAAGTGGACTTGATGCTCATTAAGGCTGCCACTGCCCCTTATGGTGAGGTCATCTCTTACCAACCCACCCACCCCGATCCTGAATTTCCGCTGTGTTCGGATGGCCAATTCAAGTTGATCATCCGTCTCAAGTCGTCGAAAGTTCGTGTCCCCGCCACACTGAAGATTCACCCCCCTGACTGTGACTGGTCATGCACAGTCAGTGTTCGCAAACTACGCAGATAGATTGTGTGCAAGCATCGGGCTTGGGAATGCAGCCTCGTCCAGCCACTATGGACTGCTAGACTAAGACCTTGGACTCCCAGGATTGTTTTGTCATTTTGTGTGGGCTCCTGTACGGTGAAGGCTTCTTGTAATATGCACAGGTACTCTGCAAGCTCATGAGCCTTCATGTCCTTCTACGGAGGAAACCGCACCATGAGTTGAGGCTGCGCGTAATCGATATCGGTCGACAGCTACCCGTCGTCGCGTCACCCCTACATCGCA